>PVIH01003464.1:0-160290 GCA_004025045.1 Sigmodon hispidus
GGGATTTTGATGGGCAGTGCATTGAATCTGTAGAGTGCCTTTGGGAGAATGGCCATTTTTACTATGTTGATCCTACCAATCCAGGAACATGGGAGAGCTTTCCATTTTCTGATATCCTCTTCAATTTCTTTCTTCAATGATTTAAAATTTTTGTCAAATAGGTCTGTTACTTCTTTGGTTATAGTTACTCCAAGGTATTATACACTCCCTCTTAATTTTTTTGGCTATGACTAGTACATTTTTGATATGAAGGTTGAACATTCTTTCATTTCTCTAATAATGATTATACTCACAAATGGGTCATATCTTCTTATCTGCCCTCTATATCTGTCATGTCTTATTAAGCATGTCTTATAGCCATCAGAAGGACCAAGATCAATTAAAGAAATGACAGAGAGACGGTATGGAGTAAGGATGACACTCATTCATTGATTCTGAGAGTTCAAATTTGTGTAGCCACTATAAAAATAAGGTTTATGGTTCCTCAGGAGGCTGAGAATAGATCTTCCTCAAGATGTAACTGTAGCTTTCCTTACATACTCAAAGAGATCTGTACCCTACTTCAGAAATACTTACTCATCAATGTTCACTGGTGCTTTATTATAACAGCTAGACATTGGAAACAACATAGATGTTCATCGACAGATATATGGATAATGAGAATGTGGTATACTTATGGAGTTGCTTAAAAAATGAAATTATAAAATTCACAGGTAACTGGAAGTAGAAAAATACATCTTGTGTGAGATAAGCATAACCCCCAAAAGACAAATATGATATATATTCTCATGTATAGAGATGTTTTAAGCATTGATTGCATAGGCATGCTATGATCTATGTAACCACAGAGTAAATAAAGCATAGTAGGCAGGAGAGGTTCTCTCAAGGAAGGGGAAATAGAATATATAGGTATAAGGACATAGGAGGTAGACTGAAAAAGGAGGATGATATGGTGAGGAGATGGGAATAGGAGAGAATATGGCGAGAGACAATTATCATTGTTGACAGGTCATATGGAAATACATTGCTGCAGAAACTTCTCAAAATATGTACATATGGCAGCCACAGCACAGGAGGAGCTGTCAGGTCTGACTTGGTGGCCATGTCATTCCAGATCCAGTTCTTTTATTAGACCAACCCCAACTACAAGTTGCTGGAGCTCAAGGAGAAGCCAGCACTTCAGAACCAGATCCAAGAGCATGTCATCATCAATGAAGAGAAAAACCTGAAGCATGACTGTGATCAAAGAAGCCTCTAGGATGGTTTGGTATTTATGGTGCTTCAGAGACCAGAGACCTTGAGGCAGTCTAATGACTTGTGACAATGAGTATTTGCATGTAGAGCTGTGCAGGCAAAACAGTATACTGAGTGATGCACTGCAGTTTCCAATGCCATTGCACCAAATGAATTTGCAGGGGAGGGCAAGGAACAATGAAGAAATAGAGTGGTGAGTATACTATGGAGAGAGGCTGAACCATGTCAATACCCAGGGCATGAACTACTGCTGGAGGTCATGTTGATACACATGGCTTGTATGTCTCCTAAGGCCGTGTTGATGTCTGTAGTCCATGTCACTGGTCTATTGTCCTGATATAGCTGAGTGCTAAGTTGATTTTGGTGGTTCATGTTACTGCCAAAAGCCATATGGATGTATATTGTTTTGTCACTGCCTAAGGTCATGTTGATGTCCATGGTTTAGGCTGCTTCTGGCACTGTGTTGATTTCCTTGGCCCATACTCTCACTGGAGACCATCCTGAGGTCCATGGCATATGCTGACACTGGAGAACAGGTGCATATCTAGATCTGTGCTGTTACCAGATACCATGTGAAAGCTCCATGAGTGGTACTCCTGCTAACTAGAAAGGATAAAGAAGCTTCTTCTTCAATGGAATTGATGCCTACAGACTAACAGTTGAGAAATAAAGTTATAGAAGACTTCTTTGAGAACTTTTATCCCAAGCCCTGGCAAAAATAACAACATACAGGTAAAGCTATTAAAGAGAATTTTTAAAAATTGTGATAAGGCTGCTGAAGTATAATGTTCCACAATAGAAGGCTCATGGTGTAGATGGAGAAGGATTCAGTTTTCTTTAAGGGGCTGGCATCTGGGAGTTTGTCTATGCTTTAGTGATTTTATGGACAGCACAGATCAAACTTTTTTTAGGGGTAGGGGAAGATATAAAGATGTGTTGGACAGGCATGGGAGGAGTAGGAATTAGGGAGATTGGGATGCATATTGTGAAATCCTAAAATATTAAATAAAAATATATACATATGTATAAGAAATATAAATGAAGTCACTCCAAAAAAGGTGAGACAATGACCCAGCTAGATTGTCATAACCACCATATATAACTTTCATTGCTGGGAATGAGTTCAATCTAGTTGGATTATTGACCCCAAATGACTCAGGTTATTGCCCAAACTATTGGTTGCTCTCCTTAAAATGATGGTAGAGTCCTATTTCTGAATACTACACTTATATAACTCATCGAATATAGAGAAGTCAAGCTAGTGTCTAACTAGAGCCTTTATTTCTAGTGACTAATGCTCATAGCATTGAAAGATACTCTATGTGGTAATATTTTGTGTATATTCTAAGAAATAAAGCTTGCATAAAGATTAGAGGCAAAGTCAGCCATTGTTAGTCATAACGGCTAGGCAATGGTGGCACATACCCAGCACTTGGAATCTCATAACTTTGCTTCCAGTACTTAGGAGGCACATATACTTTTAATCCCAGCACTAGGGAGGTTGAGACAGGAAATGCTATGGCTGAGAAGAGAAATGAATAGGAGACAGGAGCTCAGTCCTTTTTGGCCTGAGTATTTGATAGAATTTAAGAAGCTTCTCTTGTGTCTGGTTCCTTTTTCTCTCTGATCTTTCAGCATGTATTCTGATATCTGGCTCTGGGTTTTTATTAAGACCAGTTTTAATTTGTGCTACAACTCTGAATGCTACCATTGAAGAACCACAACTATCAGTCTATTTATAAACCCTGTGATTTACAATGATAATTTATATGCATGATAAACTAGTGTAATAGTGGCACAAACATGTGGGAGTATCCAAACATCATCTGTTTAGATTTAAGGATCACTCTAGGAATAAACAATAAAAGACAGGAAGTTTCCTCTTGCTATTGTTTCCTTTTGTTACAAAGTATCTACCATATCAATATTTCAACTTATATTAATTCTCCCAAATCACCTTTTTATTATAGAAATCTTTTCAAAATATTTAATTTTCTGTCTTTTTAATTTAATAAAAACATGTAAGAAATATATTGTTCAATTTTACTTGATTTTTGGCAAGCATTTTAATTTTCTTGTCATATCTTCCTCTCTAATGTTGTTCTTGTCATATTATGAATCAACAAGACTGTTTGTGGCTTGTAAACCAACACTAGTCCGGAGAATGACATTGAAAGTACCAGTCATGTAAGACTCAACTACTCTTTCTTGTCTTCTTTTATCTTGGCAAAGATACACAAATGAATGTACACCCTTCTTTGGCTTTTAAAATATTTCAGCATGGATTTATTTTCCATTTTTCTCTTGTGCACTGAATGTTTTTCTCTTGTTTCAACATGTCAAGTTTCAAGAATATATGTCTATTCTACTTTTTCTCTTTACATCTCTTGTCATGTCTGAGTTTTTTGAGATCAAAGTGATCAAGTAGCAATATTCAGTTATGCTGAATAATTATTCTATTTTTCTTTTCTTCATGATTTAATTCTACTCTTCTCTCCATCTTTCTTTTTCCTTTCATTGCCTTTCTACTGAACAAATAGAAATTATCTAATCTGTTCCATACAACAAATATTTTTTCAGAAGCAACATATTCCCTTGTCTTCTTGGTGCTAGGAAGCTACTTGCTGTTCACACAGTGATTAAAGAGAGATAAATCCCATCAAGGGAAAATAAAGGTTCCTTTGACAAGGTTAGCATATATGATGAGACATAATCACCTCCATAATTATAAAGAATAAAATGATACTACATCTGGAAGACATGAGTCATGCCTGGTTTTTGCCATCTTAAAATGGAGACTTATTTTTTCAAAATGGCTTTGTTAACTTTAAACATCTGGGATGATTTTTTGAACCAATATGATTATTTTCTTCTTTTTTATTTTTTATAGTAATATTTTACTATTTCTTGAGAATTTCATGCAATGTATTTTGATTAACCCCTACCTCCCTACCACCCCAATTCCACCTTCTCTTTCTCTTGTATTCTGTTGAATTTAAGAAGATGAATATTATCACTTAAAGATGTTTCTACAAAACAATTTTAAAGTCAGATCCTAAGTTGAATTTATATTTATTCATCTTAAGTTTTTTTTTTTTAATGGTGGTAATTTCCCAAGAATCTGTGCATGTTAGGTAAGCATTCTACTTCTAAGCTCTATACTTATATTCTCTTGCATTTACTGCTTTTTTTCTTTTGTTTTTGTTTTTTTGGAGATAAGTATCTGTAACTTATTTTATTTCATTAACATGGATTTTTTTAATTGAATATCAGCATAGGTGAAAGCAGGCTCATTAAAGTTCCACTTCTAGATTAGGGTAAATTGGCAAATGGTAGCTACATGGAGAAGGAGAGTCAATTGGAGGTAGATATAAGAGGCTACCCACACTCTGGTGGGCAGCCCTACACCCATTCAAATAAAGGAAGCACTCAATGGACTTCATGGATATAAAAAAGAAACTTAAGTTTGAAACAGGAAAGGGTAGGGAGGATGAAGGAGGAATTGGAACATGGAATATCATAAGAAGATTTGATCAAAACACATTATATGCACATGAAATTATCAAACAATTAAAATATGTTATATTCTTTATTTGCCAAAGTCATACAGTTAAAAGAATAACAACAGTCTTAAAACTAATGTTTCTTCATATTTATTAGCCATTTCAATTGTTAAACATACTGCTTCTCATTTTTCGGGATTACTCGTTTCCATTTTTCTCAAAATCTAAATTTTGGGGCAGTACTGTCCTTTTGTTTTTTAAATAATTTTCCCTATTGACAGTATACAACTCATTGTGTTATTAAGATAAAAGAGATAAATTTATTCACAAATAAAGCAATTATTCTGTATTATTCAATTGTTTCAATATACTTTACTTAATACATGTCAATTTTAATTTTTCAGCAAGTTTCCTACTTTTAATTTGTCTCTAAATAGGTACCAGAACTGAAACGTTTTGAGGGAGTGGTTGTAATCTCAATTTATATGGTTCTGGTTTAACTTGAATATGATGATAATTAGGAGATAGGACTCTGAAAAATAATTGTAGACCATGAGAGTGGAATCCCCAGGATGAGATTAACAGCCCTTAGAAAGGACTTCAGAACTGTCTCGCTGCTTTGTAGAGAATAAGCAAAAATGTGATCTTCTATACTCCATGAAGAGAGCCCTTACCTGGGGACTTTGACAGGATCTTGATATTTGGCTTACAGTCTTCAGAACTGAAGATACTTGCTGTTACCCAGTCCACAGGACTTTGTGAATGCAGGACAAAATGATTATAGTAGTGGGATATTTAGGTCACAAGAATGTCTATAGAATCACTCAAGGATCTTCAACCAATGTTGAATGGTTTCAGTGAATAAAATTATTTTTAGACTGAAAATAATTATCCTAGAAACCCAAATTGTTTTTCCTGGTTATATAAGCTGGGTCAGAAAAAGATAATAAAGTAGCATAGGATAGCAAAGATAGAAATCTCAGTGGAGGGGCTTAGTAGGTAGAATGCTGCCTAATGTGCATGAAACTTTTTTCAATCCTTAACATTATGTGTACCTCTTATTCTGGTATTTTGGATTTAGTGTTTATGGCATCAGAAATTCAAGGTGAACCTTGACTGTATAACAAGTATAAGTTATATGAGACTATGTCTTCCAAAACAACTGATATCTACGTCTAAGTAAGCTACTGTCTTCAACTGTAGAGTTCATTAACATATGCATTTTTCTGAAGCTTCTGTAAAATTCCAAATAAGCACATGCTTTAAAGGTAACAATGGATAATGTACGATATTTACAAGAAAGTAAGATTTTGATAAAAATGTGAAATGGTAAAATCTGTGAACATTTATGTACATATTTCCATTTCTGCTCTAGTGAAAACATTTTTTTAGTACCTGTTCTTCCCAAATCTTCCTTTCTTAAGTTACCTGTATTATGTAACCTGTAACATATACAGATTTTTTAACTTTCTTGATAATAATAAGCTCATCTTAAAATAATCAAAAGCCTATCTTCAAAACTAGTAAGAACCTCATGCTCACAATTCTGACCAATACAGTTAGCTGGGTTTACAAATACTAAAGAAACATGCCAGCCTTAAGTCCATGTGTTTTATGCAGAATACAAGCAGGCCTGACAATCTGTGCTCCGTGTTTCACCAGAGAGTAGAGCAGGTTTTTCTAGGAACAGCACATTAGTGTTTTCACAATTCCATAGTTTAAAAGAGAAGCAAACAGGCAGGCTAAAAAGGGTTGAGACCAGAGCATCACGATGCTATGGTTAGTCAACTCCATAGGCACATCTGGAAAGCAATTGCAATCCATGAACCATGCAAAATTGTAAATGTAGCTTGTGGAGAATAGGGGCCCTTTCTATCTGACACTATATTGACCGGGCTCTTGCTCTTCCCTCTAGAGAGACCCTTCACCCTGTTCTGTAAACAGAGAAGGAAGCCAATGCCTTGCTTTTGCATGCAGGAGGTTGGCAGCTCACCCTGAACTTGCTTTAGCCGGAGCATACCCAGGCGTCATGGTCAGTGGGTATCTTGTAGCTTCAAAGGTAAGTCCACTGCTCAAAGGGAGACATTTCAATGACCCAAGATTCCTGGCAGATTTTATTTCAGTTGCTGGAAGTTTCTCAACAAGGCACACAAGCTCTCCAGCTGCCTGGAGAGTCTGTGAAATTCATGCAGCAGGGCTCCTGGACAAGGCTTTAGAAAGCGGCTTGCACTACAGATCTAGCCCAGTCTCTGCATCTTGATTTCACTAGAACAGATGTTATCTGCAAGCAATTAACATACTTGTCATCACCAGTGAGACAGACACAGAGTTCTTTAGGTCGTTGCTTACAAGTTTTAATGTACCCTAAAGAAAAGTGTGCTAAAAGCAAAATTTTCACCTTGATATTAAGACAAAATTCACTGAAAAAAAGGTACATTTGTCTATTTCTGCTTTTTCTCCCAATTTTTAGAAAGAAAAATTAAAATATTTTTAATTATGAGGGAATAAAATGCATTAGTAATATAAATATTAAAGGTAACTGTCAACTCAATTTTAACAAATTTAACTGTGGTTATTATGTATTTTCATATATTAGTTGATAGAATTTGCCACTTTATTTGTTTTCATCCATTTTAATTTTTCAAAATTATTTTATTTTATATGTTTCTATATACTGACTTTATTTTTTATATTTTAGTATGTGATTTGTAATATTTATACAAAGATCAAATAGTAAAATATTGATGTTATGCCTTCTAAGATTAATAAGATGAAGGTTTGATAATAGTAGAAGATGTCCTAGGATAGATAATAAAGATAAACAAAATAACAATATAAGTTCTTAAATTGCTTACAAATGTTCAAGCATCATAAAATGTCTTATCACACAGATACATTTTAAAATGAAATTATTTTCTTATAGACTGATTGTAACCTATTTATCCTAAGTTTCTAACTCTTTTAATTTACAGTTTTTATATAGCATCCACATCTTTGCTTTCTAGAAGATTGTGACAATTTGAAAGATTTGAACCACTAATCACAAACATTCCTGCAGAGGTTGGGTACTTTCCTCTTTTCTCTCATACTTCTTTCAAACTAAGGCAGCTTATATATTCTCAAGGCAATATATGCACAGTCATCTCACCTAGCCTCATGATGTTAGCTTCCATAAGAAAGCAGAATTACTTGATGTAGCATCTACTCTAAACAGCAGTATTGCATCTGAAGAGATGAAATCTTTACTGCTTCTGAATGAAGACATAGGACAGTCAACCCACTGGAGTTGGGCTGGAGTCTGATGCTCTAGGTCACTTTCAGAGTCCATAGTTTTATAAACTGATGGGCTTCAAAAATAATATTCTTATCTAAAAGAAGATTTTTTTATTTAAAAGTGATTATTTTATCTAGAAAATGGCTTCTGTTGTATAAAGTGATCGATAAAGCTAAACAGGACTGTAGTCTGAAGCTTCTGTGTTCAGCCCAGCTGGTCCAGCAACCCTGAAGTCACAATAAACATACAGAGGCTCTTATTAATTACAAGCTATTTGGTCTATGGGCAGGTATATTACTATATACTCTTTTACTTTAAGTTAACCCATATTTTTATTTATGTTTAGCCACATGGCTTGGTACCTTTTCTTCAGTGCAGCATTCTCATCTTGCTTGCTCTGCATCTGGCTGCTCTCTCTAGCTCTGCCTTTCCTCTTTCAGAATTCACCTAGTCTGGTTGCCCTGCCTCTGCATCTGGCCTGCCTTCTGATCAATCAGTGTTTTATTAAACAAATGCAAGATAAATATATTTACCACATTATCCCACACAGTACAAATAACTATTTATTTTTTGAATGTTTTTTTTCTTTCTCAGATATATCAGAATTCCATTGTGGTTTCTCTTTTGTCTTTGCAGATTCATCATCTATTGTGCTGACATTTAAGGAACAACTATAGAAGTATCTGCCAATGTTGGTTATGTGAAACCACACAAAGCAGAACCTGGATAGCATGGCCTTTTGGACTATTGAAGGACTGAGATCCTGACACCATCCTTTGACACCCTTAGAGTGTTTCTTGAATACTTCATCAGAAACAGCAGTCAAGGTACCAAGATGACAAGCCTGTATGTTCTTTGGAGAAGAGGAGGCATTCAATCCTTTCAAAAATGTTCTATCAGCTTTGACTCTTAATGAAACACGTGATTTATGTATGAACTTACTGATACATTTAGTAGACTTGCAAGCACACTTCATACAGCATCTGACAAGACAAAAAGTAACTAACTCCTTGCCCTGAAACCCTTCTGCTGGAAAGATGAGAAATAAAGTATGTAAAATCATAATTAAATGAAGAAATAATCTCAGATACATAAAGTTCCAATCAAAAGAGCCAACAAGGGTACCATGTCAGAGATAAGCAAGGGGAGGGAGACAGTTTAAATGGTATCTGGAACTGGAAATGTAAGACATGGCATGATCAGGGCAGGAATCAGAAAGTCCCAAACCCATAGGTTGACTAGAGCATAATAGATTCCAACAATTCTTACCAGTTAATGTAGGTGATGCCCAGAAAGTGTAATGGGAATGTCAAGAAGTATTTTCAGAATAGCAACAGTGGTGTTACTGGCTAACATGGGTTGTTAATACAAGATAAAACATTCATAAAACATCTTGCACAATGAAATAACAGCATCAATATTTTACAATTGCATTTTTAAAGAAGTTCAAATGAGTAGTGTTTTAACCCTGAAGTCATTTATATGCTAGGATGTCAAAATTTTTTTGTTACGATAAAGAGCCATTGAAAGATTTAAGAGTAATAAGACATATTTCTATTACTCTGAAAACATACTCTGCATCTTCCTGTCTTCATGTCTATTTGCTGTGTGCTTGTAGTCTTCTTAGCCCCTTAGGAGAGTAGAGATTATCAATCTTGCTTCCCAATGTATTCCAGTATTAGCATATTGTGCATAATTGCTTAATAAAAATGTTTATTCGGTATGTTCATATTGAATATGCATATGTGAACACATGTTCACATGTATGTCCTTGCCAAAAGTTGACATTAAACCCTCTGCTTTTTTACACTTTAGTTGTTGAAACAATCTCTTCCTGAACCTAAAGCTTGTCAATTTGACAAGATAGTTGACCACTAAGCATGATATCTCAGATATCTTAGTGATATCTCCCAGAGTCAGGATTAAAGGCACACTCTATTACAGCCAGCTTTCTACAAGGATACTTGGGACATGACTTCAGGTCCTCGAATTGCATAACTAACAGTTTATTGACTGAGCCATCTCCCTAACCTCTTTAATTAATTTTTAGAATTTTATTTATTTTATTCTATTTATATACATTGCCTGCATGTAAATCTGCATTGTTTATATTCCTAAAGCACATGAAAATAAGAAGGGGGAGCTAGCTTGCTGGACTAAGCTTGTGAGATGCTGTGTGAGTGCTAGGAATCAAACCTGGGGCCTTTTAACGAGCAGCCAGTGCTCTTAATTGCTTATCCATCTCTCCAGCCCTTGAAGTTTCTTTTTTCTTTTTTGGTAATGGCTGTGATTGATGCTTACTAATTTCCACACACTTGAACTATGAATTGGATTGTTTGTCTTCACTATTATAATGGTTTCTATTTTTGTGCCATAACTTTATTCAATGTTCTCTTTATCTTGGCTAAGATTTGATGAAAAAGCATTTGCATGCATAGACAAGCTTTTATTTATTTATTTATTCATTCATTCATTTTTGCTGCACTGCAATTATTGTATGCAGTTACACAGTGCTTAAAAGAGTCACTTTGATAGGGTTGCTAGAACAAAACACTATAGAAATTGTATCTGATACTTGGGAAATCCAGGAATTCTAACAGGGTCAATGAACATTAAGCTGGTCTTTAGTCATAGACGACACATTCTAAATGTGTCTCCATGTGTTTGAAGGGATAAGACAGCTCTTGGAACTCTTTAATGAGGATGCTACTTCCTTTGATTAGAGCTTGACCTTCATGAGCTAGTCACCTTTAAAAGGCTCCGGTTTCTAGTGCCACGATACTGGTGATTAAAATTTACCATAGGAATTTTGATAGTAAACACACTGAGAGGAAGAGCTTGGAACAAAAGTAGAAATGAAGGCTACAACCAGAGACATTTGGGAGGAGGCCACAGAGGTCGAAGGAAGGGAAAATCAATGTAACAAAGAAAAGCCCATCTTCTAGTTTCACTTATGGCTACAAATGTTCACAGTCACTTTAAAACTTTTATTCTTCCTTCTTGTGCTCCTAAGCTTTTAACTTGAATGAGTCAATAATTTATAAATTACAATAATTATATATACTTTGTTGGATATAGCAAATTAAATGCGAATTAGAATACTGGTGAAAATAATACTTTAAAAATTAGAAATCAAAGGGCCAGGTGTTGGTGTCTCATTCCTTTAATACCAGCAGTAGGAAGGCAGAGGCAGGCAGATCTCTGAGAGTTGAGGCTAGCGTGCTCTACAAAGTGAGTTTCAGGTCAGCCAAGGCTACTCAGAGAAAACAAGTCTCAAAACAACAGCACCACCCCCAAATTAGGAATCTACCCTTACCATATCTTTTATAATTATATGTATTTTCACAAAATAAGGACAAAACTCACCTTTATCACATCATATATTATAAAAGTATCAACATTATTTAGTCACATATAATAGTGTATCTTTGTTTGCTCAAAGTTAACTAGACATGCTAGATTTTGCTATTACAGTAGACAGTCCTAAATCTTAGTGCCCAACTATGTTCTTTCTACCATAGATTTCAGCCTGCATAGTTCCATTCATCCTGGGAGAACAGAGGCTGAACCACTTTGCATGAGGAACAATTGAAACATGGAGCCTGCTTAGTGGCTGGGAAAGGGGAAGAGATTATCATTAGCATTTCACCCATGTTACTGGTGGGATTTTTAACCTCCACAAATTGGAAATGATCATTCTCATTTCTCTGGTCAAGAATAGTCACAGTGTAGTTTTAACTGCAAGGGTGTTAATACAGAAGAGAGCTCAGAAAGAGTATCCCCTACTCTCTAATGCTGTTCACACCACGGATGAAAGGCTAACAAACTAAGGCTTTTAGTTGATAGTAGAGGGATCATATTTCTCTTTCAAGTCTGGACTGTGTCTCTACTCTGTCTTTTTTTCAGTCAGGGTCCAGCGAGAATCATCCATTCACTAGATGCTCCAGATGTGTTTCTACAGTTCTCCTTCATGTAGAATATTAAATAAACAGATGCCATTCCTAATTAGGAATCTCCATTTCCTCCTACCTAATATAAAATGTACTAAGTCATTTTCAAATTAGGGATTTCTTTGTTTATTTACATTTCTCATGATCTTGGAACAGGGTTTGCCAGGAAAGGTAGTCTTAGAGCTGTTGACTGTCCCAAGTGAATTGTTCATTTGCTGATTGATTTGAAGCACAGTTTCAAGAAATATGAGGTCATCTTCCAATTTTTAAGTGAGATGCAGTTCTATGTTTCCCAAGTGATATACAGTGCTGGCAGCAGCTTCTAGATGGTGTCATCATCCTAACATTGATGTTCAGGCAAATGTTCAGCTGTGTTTTTACTTATTTTGGAAAACTGTATTATATCAATAAATTTATCTGTAAAGAATATGTAAAGAAACATGCCTCAGATAATTTTTGAATTCATCTTTCAAATATAGTTCTCACTTTCAGTTTGAACATGGCTCTGAAACATCTCTGTTTCATAGCTGTTGGATAGCCATCTGATTCATGCTGTCAAAGGAGATATTGTAGCAATTTGGAAGTTAAAAATTAAGGACTTCTGTGTTCTAGAATGTTCCATTAATTCATACAAATCTTTTATTTAAGTGCTTGCCTGTATTTATTAACCTTTTGTCTTTATTATTTTTTTTTGTGCTGTCTTTTACTATTAGATCCCGAGTTTAAGAATGGGATGTTTTCTGGCTAGTTTTAGAAAGAACAGAATAGGGGCTTCCAACAAGGCCCAGAGGTAAAGTGCTTGCCACACAGGTTTACTGATTTGGGTTTGATCTCTGGACTCAGCCTATATTAAGGTGGAAAGAGGAACTTACACTGTAACGTTGTCCCCTGACATCCAAATGCATTCTGTAGTCTCTCGAATGACATAATTCTAATTTTTGTACAAGACATGCCAAAGATGAGTACCCATGGAAATCATAATATGTTTTTCAAGGAATAAAATGAATACATCTGCTTTTAAAAAGTTTCTCATAATCATGAAATATGGTTAAACAATGCATTTTTACAATCAAGCAATTAAATGGTATATTAGTTGAATTTGGGAAATCTCATCTGGTGGGATTTTTTTTGTGTGTGTAGGAATCTTCTGGTCATGTTTTTTGTATTTATCAAGAAAAACAGTAAATTGAATTTAAAATGCTGATAAGTTAACAATAACTATAAAGAAAATAAAAATCATAAGCATGACTTATCAAGGGTGATAATGCAAATAATTTGCTACACATAAAATTACTTTGTGTTCAGCTTTCCCTCTGGATTTTCTTTTCCTATCCCTGTATATCCCCATTCAAGGTCCCTTCCCCCTCCCACCATATCAGGTCATTTTTTCTTCTCCACAGCTCCCCATCCCCTCCCTGGGCAGGCTGCAGGCAGTCCTATGGTCCCACTGATCCAATAAAGCTTAGTTCAGTCTCCCTACTGGCAAATTCAGTTTTGTCCCCCCTCCCTCAAGAGTGAGTCAGGTGTTCCTATAGGTGTAGTGGGATCCGAAGGGTCAGTGGATTTTTGTTTTCATTTTTTAAGCCAAAAGCAGTTTTCTATACTCTTTATTTTTCTGGTTCTAAATCCCCTTCCCTGAGAGAGCAGTTGAAGCATTAGCTAGACCAAAGTTTACTCAGTTCTTCTAAGGAAGGATTGCTAGAGTTGAAGGAATAAATCTAAGATCTTTAGGTGCTTCCCAGGGCTCTAACTCCTGATGTGGCCCTGAATTTTTCATAGCAGTTGAACACATCACCTATCCTGTTGCCCAGAGAATGCAATACTTTGGACCCTCTGACATTGAGAATTCTTGTGTGAGAAGTAATGTGTACTTTCCATTTAGATAAACTGCTCAAAGACAATGCAAGAAGGAAATGCACAGGAGAAGCCATGAAATGTATTGGAAAAGTAATAAAGAATCCAGGAAATAACACAGCCATTGAAACAGACAAAGAGGAAAGAATCTTGGGCTAGGGTTTTGTTTACTTGCATAGGATTTGTATTTGGTTTAGATTATTGTTTGATTTTATTTTTCTGGCTCAGAATTTTAGATAAATATAAGTACTGAGCTGTACCCTGTAGTGTTTTATGTAGTTCTCACACTTAGAAAGTGAATATAGTAGAAGCAAGAGTTCAATTTCAACGTTAATCTGAACTTCCCAACAGCCTATTTCATAAAACGGACAAAAAAACACACATGAAAAAATATTTCACAACTGAGCAATACATATGTACATACATATGAGAAAGGAATGATATTTTTGTCAGAACTCCCACAACAAAATTATAAGGGAAAAACAAAAATCATTTACAGTATTTCAGATTTCTGTTTTGTTTGTTTGTTTTTGCATACTCACTAATGTCCACCTTGAGAGCCAAAGCAAGTTAATGCTTGTATTCTCACATCCAAGACAGAAGTACAAAACAGAAATAAAGCAGACTGAGAGGTGGGTAACTTCTTCAGGCTAACACATAAACTGATCTTTTTTTAAAAAGTTTATGTTTTGTTCTCAAATTTTTAAAAATTCTCCATTTTGTTGGGTTTATTTCACTTAATCAAATTTTTATTTATTTTTGTCTCTTCCTTAGGAAAATAAATACACACTCATTTTCTATTGTCATTTCATATATTATAAAATGTCATGTTCATTAATTGTAGATTGATTGTAATTTAGATGTGAAATTATCTTTAATATACTGTATATTGTTATCTACTAGGTAATTAGTTGGAATTTTCCATGTTTGATTTTATTTGTTTATTTTGTGCAGACGGTTGGCATCCTGGAACATGTGTAGTTATTGTATGTAGGCCTGCCTTGCTCAGAAAATGTATTAACTAAAGAATAAGCATGAGTACTCTATAGTTAACGCATTCTGTACACATTTTCCCACTTGAAAAATGAACATTAAAGCTTTCTAATTAGTTCCCTTTGAGGAAAACACAAATTTAATTTCAAATTTACTTTATTCAGCTTCTGTACAGGATGTTCAATTATCATACAAAATCTGCTTACTTTTCATATATATATGTACATGTATAAGTTTTAGCTGAAATAAAGCCTTTCTTAAAAAAAAAGAAAGAAAGAAAAAGAAGCACGATAAAAGTTTTAGAAGTTAGAGGTAGAAAAAAGGAGAAAACTTGCTCTTTTTAAAATTTTGTCAAGGTTCAGGCCAAAGAAGAAAAAAATCCATGTGGAAGAAATGTGAGTTGAAAGAGAAGAAGAAAAATGGAAGAACATGAAGTTTTAAGGGCAGAATATCCTCTTGGGCAATTTTTAGAAAACACTAAAAGCAAATGAGCTAGTTGATTTAATTTACTGGCTCTATAAAAGTGAACAATAATCCCTCACCTCAAAAGACTCAGGACTACACTCATAGTTCTGATCCTGAATACATCCTAAGTTAAAAAGAAGTATAGCTTGTCATATAAGTAAACGAAAGTCCTTGAAGGATTTGTGAGATAGAGTGCTGATTCTAAGTGGATAATAAAAGACTAAATACTCCTTTAAGAATCTAGTAACAGATGGTCCTTTTTTCCTGCCTCCTAATGTCTTACACTTACCAACATATTGTATTCATCTATGGCTTTAAAATATGAGGAAATGTGACAGGTTAAAGCTTTCATTTTGTAATATTTTACTTTCTTGATTTTAAAGGAAACATTTATAGACATCAACATGGGATAAGAGTACCATAGTCATATGTATCAGGAAAGAGGACTAGAGAAACACAGAGGAGCTAAATGATCTCCTATGGGTCACTATCATCATGCCCAGGAATATACACAGGGAGCTGAAGAACAATCACACACATTAATGATTTATAGTACAAAAGTAAAACTGAGGCTGTATGTGCAGTGCCAAATTCTGTAGTTTGGTGGCATCTTTTTGAAGCACATAGAGTTGAGATAATAATGATAAGTCATATACAGGAGAATTTACAAACACTTCCTGATTTAGTCTGACATGGCCTTAGAGAAATGTAAAATATTATGGAGACCACAAAACATTAATTCTGACATACTCTATTTTGTGTAATTACCGTTACATCATTTGGTGAATTAGCTCACTTGACAGAAAATTACAAAAAGTAGAGTTAATATGCATTTGTTAAGTTGATATTTTGTTGAAATTACTTGAAGTAGTAGCTAAATGTAGATTTTATAAGTGATCAAGGATCTTCAGGGTAAACTGATATACTCACACATGCAATCACATACACATACACACACATGTGTATATATACATATACACATATATATGCAATGAGACAAAGAATGAGACTAATTTGAATGAATCACCTTATGGCAAATCTTGTTTCATAATCTATTTTTTAAGAAAAAGAAAAGAAAGATGTCATGATTCTAAGAAAAAAATCAGTGAGACTGGGTCTCAGGATAGAGCTTAAATGAAAACTGACATTTAATTATACCATTTTAGAAAAGTTCAATTTTATCTAGATGAGAAAATTTGGGGTTGAAGGCAATTAAAAAGTACATGTCGAGTAGGTTAAACATGTGATTTGTGTGGTTACACCATCCAATGACATGTGGGAAGCATTCTTCTATGGAAGAAAAGCATCACATAATTTTAGAATTCACTGATCTGAACCTAACCAGAACTTTCCAACATTGTGTATTTCCTGGTGTGTGTTTACGTGTGTCTTCATTTCAAATTTTGTTTAATTATTGTATAGCCAGGTGGGAACTATGTCTATAAATAGCCTTGATGAATTAAGTGTAAATAGATTAATTTAGAGAATCAAATTTTATTAAGATGTTAGGAACTTTAAAAACTGAAAGACAAACTAGTTAGAAAAATGGTATTTAGGTTGTACCTAAACCAGAACATTTGTTAAAATAGTTTAAAATTATTAGATGACCTCAAGGTGTGGTCCAGCTCAAAATCCTCAGTTACATTGTTTTTCTAAATTCAGATTCCCTAAGATCCCTATGCAATAGATGGTGGAACTATTGCTCCTTGGGGAGGGGACTTTCAGTTTTCTGATTTTGGTCTCCTGCTCATTCATCAAACCACACTGGAACTTGTCCCTGGTCAGATAATGTATAAGGCCACCATGCAAGTTCTAAGAGCCACCTGGGAGAAATGATTAAAATCATGTGGCTAAGCTCTTCAAAACACATAGAAAAATTGATATGCCTGTCCCTGTGGGAGGAAAAGAAATCCACATGAATGATGACTTTAATGGAGCCTTGGGTGTTGCTGAATGTCCATTGTGTATTCTGTAGTGCAGCCAAATTTTCTAATCTGAAGACTTTTGGTGTTGGCTAGGAGAGGAGTAAAATGTATGGGATTTGGGAAAGTGTTTACATGTGGTTTTGTGAAACTATTATTTGAAAGCAAGACCTTTATTCTTTCCTTACTTCACTGTACGATTTTACATTTTAAAGAAGATATTTTAGTTTAATGAGTTGACTAGAGAAAACATAGGCTTTGTAGATAAGGAGATACAACTTTCTTTTAATAACTGGGTTAATTTAGATGAGCATTGTACATGGTATATGGTATACATATATATGAATATATTACCTAGGTAATAAACAAAGAGTGAATGAATGAATGAATGAAAATAACAGTAGCCTCAATTCTTCTACAAAAGGGTGATAAGAATTTTGACTTTAAAATATGACTCTGAGAATATAAAATTTCATATGATTTGTGATACATAGTGGGTCAAAGAATATTGGGTACAAGATTTTTACTTCATAGCTAATGGCTTCAGAATGTAAAAGAAAACTATATTTTGTAGAGAATGCAGCTGAGCTGGCAATGCGGTTCAGATTTTAAGGGCTAAAGCTCATAATCAAAGTCTAAAAGTGTACTGTTTATCAATGGGTCACGAGTTCCTATGGAACTCTCAAATAAGAAGTGAATTTTCTCTTCTTTGTGTAAAATTTGAATTTCCTAACTATAAATTAAGAAGCTATATTCTGCAATCTATAGTTAATTGCAGTAAACAAACACTGTTCTTTATGCAGGCTCCACTTAGTGAGTGTATGTGATCTGGTAGGCCACCTCTTTGAATGCCCAGCTATATACTGTCAGTGATGACACAAATCTTGTATTTTCTCTCTGAGACTCAACTACCTGGAAATATATCAGTCACATTACTATCTACTATAAAGTTTTGTCCACCTAAATTTTTTTTTGGAAACTTTCACTCAAATTTTTAGTTTATTACTTTGCATTAACTCTTTTGGTCTGCTTAAAAAAAATAAATGAAAACTGAAGGAAAACATTAAATTCTTCAGATGCATAAATGGATGATTGGAAAAGCTGAGGATTCCAAGGTAGTTAGTTTTAGAAGTCATGTTTTTAATCTTAATATGCTGCCTGAAGCTATGAGATCATTCAGATAATAGATAATCCAAACCTCCAGTTGATGGTTTATGTTTAACAGGTAGCAGAACTACAGACTTAACTGAGATAATCAGAGTCTGAAGCACATTTTCTTTTGAGGAATGAATAAACAGGCATTTGATACTCACTTTTACCTTGTGTATATTAAAATTAATAAGTGCTGTACTCCCCAGGTATAATAATCCTGAAGTACTGGCAATGATGAGTTTCTGAACTCTAAACTGGTAGACCAGATGATGGAGTGGGACTGCCATTACCTTTGTTGTTCTGAACTGTCTATGGGCATATGCAGCCTGTTGTCAAATCTTCACTGGTCTACATCAAAATGAGAACATTTGAGTGGACATTTTACAAGCCCTGATTTTAATTTCAAAGGGTATTCTTGATTGTGAGATGACATGTGTACAGTATCCATCATTTTGACGTTTTTTTAAATTTCTTTTGCTTTATCTTTATGTGTAATCCACTTTCCAACTCATAGCACCCAGTTTGTTTTGTGAGCTCTTTCAAATGGATTAGGTGCTGCACTCTCCTCATCTGCTTGAGATGAGTATTTATATCCAATTCCTCAAGCATTTTTGGGAATCTTTGTAACAGTTGCTTATATAATATGAGTCTGCTGTCTCAGTTCCCCCAACTTTTTGGATCAGGTTGGTTCTAGATGGTTTTCTAAACAAATTATTTATTTTTGTCTTCTATCTCTCTTTAGTATTCATCTGGCAGTGAATGATGAAAATTATAAATTATCTTTCTCTTTGTGTTTCTTTAAGATGATCAAAATAGCATATTTTTTATTCTAGTGCTGTTTATTTGAGTTCAAACACTATTCTTTATTGAATATTATTGTACTCTATAGTTAGAGTTTCTGGCCCACAGCTGCTTAGCTGCCCCAAAATGACTCAGACACTTATATTAATTACATGCTGTTCAACCTATAGGTACAGCTTATTGCCAGTTAGCTCTCTCATATTCAATTTTCATTTATCTGTCTTGCCACATGGCCTGTGGCTTGCCTGTGCTTTTACTCCTTGCCTTCTCAATGGCTAGATTTCTTTCTCTGAAATGCCCTCCTTCTCATTTATCTATGCTTGGATTTCTTACCTGCTCTTAAGATGCCCTGCCATAGGATAAAACTGCCCCTTTATTAGCCAATATTTTTCACAGCATTCAGAAAGACATCCCACATTAGTATCTAGGCTTTTACGAGGTCAAATTCAACAAGCCTGACTGATTCATACTCAGGGTAAACCTTTTCCAATTAACATCTTTGAGATAGCATATGAAATGTGATAAAGCTACCATTACATTACTATGCACTAGTGGAACAAACATATAATTGCTGTAATGAAGGTTGTTGTTGAGTCCTAACAGTTCCCTCAGGGGGAAGGTGTGAGAAGATGCAGGGCCAATGACACAGAACCTGAGAATCAGGCAAACAAACAAACAAACAAAAGACAACAAAACAACAACAACAACAACAAAACCCAAGACTGTAGTTTCATTTATTCAGCAATCGAAAGAGCCTCTCATCACCCAGGCTGTTCCTTATTGGTTGGGTGCAATCAGGTGACATTGTGCGGCCATTCCTCATTGCCTGGGCATAATCAGTAGTTCTGACAATGCCCGTTACTAGGACCTCATGCAGGCTCCAGGTTGGCTGTTAGGAAGCACGTTATATACATACATGCCTTGGCAACTGGTCTGAGCCAATTTCCTTGCTCCTATGGGCCTGTCTTACTACAATGGGGATTTTTCTCCATAGACTACAAATACATGTTCATCATCTCTGTCTCATCATCTTATCAAATATACCTGAAAACCAGCAGTTTTTGTGTACTTAAAGTGGGTCATTTCTACAATGATTTAGTAGGGTTAGTTTTTATTTTCTGTTCTAAGAATTAAACCCAAAATCTTAATTTTCTGGACAAGTGGTTTATTATTGAGCTATATTCCAAGTTATCATCATCTAGGGAGTTTTTAGTAAGTATAACTAGAGGTCAAGTCTCCAGCTTTTCTTGTATAATTTTTCTTGGATAAATTATTGAATCATTTTAGATCTTACTATCTTTATAAACTGTGATCATAGTCTATGTGAATTAAAGATATTAACATACTAAAGGAGTAATAATGTAAAAGCAATAAATTCTCTCATTAGGTCAGGCATTTCTATTATGAATTATCTCTTTCACATTGCCTCCTAGGAGACATATGGCATTGATAGGTTGACATAATATTGTCTTGAATGAGTGTGTATTGGCATCAATTCTTTTAAATAATGTCTTAAGATTTATATAGTTTATTACCTCATTACAAAATATGAATTGGACTTTACTCTGATAGCTTTCTAGACTTTAGTGAACAGCAAAATCTAGGAATAACACACAAAAAACTACCAATTAATTATAAGAATTGTTGGATTATTCTATGTATATCAGTAGTTGCATATCAGTGGTGATCGTACTGTAATCCAAAATGAGATACTAAAAAAAAAAAATAGAATAAAAACTTTCCCTTTCACTACACATCATCCTTCCTTTTTGCCCTTTTTCCCCATGAGTGGCAGGGAAGTTAAACAAATAACCCAGTTGTAGCTTTAGTTCAAGTCATGGCTCAACCTCACAGAGCAGAGCTACCAACTCCAGACATCCATTAGTCCTGGAACCATGGATGTAGACACCACTACTATATATATGTAATATGGAAAGATCATGAAATTATCTTGCCCCCATACACATAAACAAGACTATGTATTATCAGTTCTGAGCTGAGGAGAGAATTTAAATGCCAATTTTAAATAAAAAGAAAAGCATAAAGACAAAATAAAAATTTTAAAAATATTTAGATGTAGAAAGAGAAGAAGATACAAATTCTGAAAGTATAAATAAAGGGAGGCAGCAATGCAGCTGAGAATCTGAGTTTTGCCGTACTAGCCATGTCTTAATTATTGCCTGGGACAGACCTCCACTGGCTGCAATTATGTCTAGCAATTTTCAGCAGCAGAGTGGACTTGCCACAGGCTTGGAACCTTCTGTGTTTGTGGTTCTTCTGATGTGCTTCTGTATTGGAATGTGTTTGTGTATTCTTTTATTTATCTTTAATAATAATAATAATAACAATAATAATAGTAATACTTAAAGAAGTAGTTTCAGCCTTGGTATATTTTCTTTGGAATTCCAGAAAAGCCTCTGTAGGACTTTGTGGCTCGTTGTGATGATAAAACAAAGCTTTGTCTCAATTGGAATTCCAGACGACATTGCAGAAGCCAACTTTAATTATTATTATTGTTTTCTTCAGAACTGAGCCCCTTTTTGATTATTTAGGTTTACACTAATCATCTGTGAAGCATAGTCTCTTTCTCCTAAGTAAGGCTCAAAGCAAAACAAGGAAAACTTGGCAATAAGATTTCAGAAGAGCCAACTCTAAAGTTTCCATGGAGACCTGTGATATGATGAGTTTATTATGAGAGAAATATTAATAGAAGCAGGGCCAGCAGTGAGGGACAAGTTTCACAAATGTGTAGAAGAAATTGTTGCCTGGAGTAAGAAGCAGCTGAAAACTGATCAATTATTAAGCTAAGTTACTGCCCTAAATTCTTTTCTTGTCAAGAATCCTAAGCCCCCTATGAATATTTCACTCCCGTAAATTACATCAAATTAACATTGAATGTAACATGAGCCACACTGTGATTCAGGTTCTTAAAATAAAAAGATGACCAAGAGACTGTTGTCTTCAGATCACAACTGAAATATGTAAATTAAAAGGTAGACATACAATCACATTGTACTAAGTTCTAACAAAGACTGAACAGACACACAGGAGAGCAACCGGTAAGTACTGAGATATGCTGGAGAAGCTTTGAAATCAATGTTTAAATAATATGACTTTCTTAAATGAAAAATTAAGGAAAGCTATTTCAAGTAAATGGAGACACTTGTAGAAGATATAGCTATGTGAAAAAACATTTAAGAAAGACCACATCCAGTGAACATTTTATATGATCCTTAAATGGTCCTAGAGTCTTCATTCGCATGAATCACCTAGATACCGTCTCCTAATCATCTAACTTGTCTTGAATATCCATCTCCTTTTAAAAATGTTTATTATGCCTCTTCAAATTTAAAAATAATTCACTTCCTGAAGAAAACAGCAAAACAGGAACTGAGAATTTTAGTTTTCTTATAATTTAATGGCATACTCTCCTATGTCAACTATTAGGTCTCTTCTCTTTTTAAGACTAGTTTCCCAAAATTTCTGATTTCTTTTCATTCCTTTCATTCTTAACTCATTAGAGGTTTGCCTATGGGCAACCCTCTCATATTCTTTAACACTTTCATGTAATTGTTAACCCTTTCATTTTTTATTGTAATGTTATTTATTTATTATGAATAAAGTCATTTTTTATCCGTGTATATCCTTTTTTGTGTTTCTTTGTGTCAAATATTTTCTAGAGAGTTGACAGAGCTTTTAAAGTTGATTATAATGGTTAGAATATAGTTTAATATATTTCTCTAATTATCGTGCTGTTGTTAATTGTTCTGACAGTTTTGTGTGACTTACTCAAACAGCTTTATAAAGCAATCATTAGTATTATATTCAAGAGTAGTATGAAGAAAACTAATAATGAAAGGTTCTGGGGGATTGGTGAATTAAGATATAGTTTTATTTCAGTGTAACCTTCTAAACAACAACAACAAAACTCACAATCCAGAAAAAAGTATAATTGTGAGCTTCTCCCTCCCTTTTTTTTTACCATCTTGGTTTTATTGTGAATTGAAAAATGAGAAACCTCTACTTATAATTCCTGATGTCATTGTAAGGTTTTTGCTGTTGTTTCACTTTGTTTTTTTTTTAAATCCTCAATTCTGAAATAATTTATGCCATCTTCTTGTTGAGCACTGTGAGGTGTTATTTGTGGTTACAGTGACAAATGTCACTGAATATTCTGGAATAACTCCCTTTGTAGAAGTTTATATATGTGCCCAGTAAAAGCATTTCCCAAGAAAATAGTACTTTGCAGAATCAATGTAATTTAAATGTACTTCTTAGATTTAATGGTTTCATTAATAAAACTTGCTTCTATTAATCTTCACAGACAAATCAAAATGCTAAAATAGTTGAATCTGAACTCAAAACTACAAAATTACAAGATGACAAAAGTAAGCATTAAGCGTCTGTATTACTCTGAAAATCCACTATCTTATTTCTGTATCATGACCTCCTGACTTTCTAGACTCCCAAACTTCACCTAATCCACCAATGACCTGTGGACAGTTATTTATCTTGCCTCTTGCCATGTCTTGTTCTTACTTCTTAAACCTTGGCCAATACGCTAAACCGAAAATACTTTGGACCTAAAAATCTTGTGATTATTATTAAAAAACAAAACAACAACAAAAACTAGCTGGCAGGTTATAAAATCACAAAAAGGAAATTCTGTTACATTAACTTTTATGATATGTGAATAATGTGCTTTGTCACAGCAAAAGACACACTTTTTAGAGGATTTTACAGATAAAAAGCTTGGTGACTTATGGGAAGATACCAAGGGGAAATTGAACAAGAAAAACAAATAGAAGCAAAATTGGAGGCTTATGTTAAAGGCAAGTAAGTACACTTGTTATTATCCTGCACGATATAAATCTTTTTGAAGGGAAGGAGGCTCGCAAACGCAGAGCAGTGTCTGTCTCTCAGTGTTTTGACGCACGCTGGGAGAGAATGAACAGGGTGCATACACACTCCAACAAATGAAAAGCTCGAGATGGGAGTTAACATTCTGCTAACGGACTCAATGGATAACATGAAGACTGCAGTTGCTCTGGAGGAAAGCACAGCTTTTGTTACTATTTGATTTTGAAAAGATCTCTAGAACTGTTTTTCCTTTACAAAGGATATCACAGAGAGCACCTTATAGTTTTGGCCAGAATTCTATCATTACTTTTTACTGAAAATACCTGGCAAGTATTCCTTATGGCTGGCTAAATAATGCCCTTCCCAATTCTCAAAGAGGAGGAGAAAGGACTAAGTCCCTGGGGGAAGTGATGAAAAGGTGTGAAGAATGTCAAGGTAAAGGAATATTATTTTGGCATCTTATCCTTGTCACTGACAGCAGGTGCTACAGGTGAACAGACAACCAAATAAAGTGTAAGGAAATGAGCGGAACAGACACAAAGGGGAAACCAATCCCTCTGCCCTGTGACTCATTAATCTTGTCAGAAAGACTCACTGTTGAGAAAGGCTAATCTCACTGCTCCAAAAGTCATCCATCCCCCACTCACAAGAATGTTTTAAAGGTCTGGGATATCTAATGACTGAGCCATTTAATAAATGACTTACTTACGTCACTCTGAACACTAGCCAGCAGCTGTAGGCTACATAGAAAGCACTAAATCCTCTACCTGACTTTCTAAAGGTTCGTGTAAATCATATTTAGTGACAGGCTGAGGTATACAGGCATCAGGATTTAGTGGCAGGGCATACTTCATGCTGTTTGGGGTAGGTCAGAAGGTCTGACTTGGATTTCTTCCCAGTAACCTGATCTAGGTGAAGCAGCAGGTTATAAATGAAAGTCAGTTTCTGAGATATCCTGACTTTCTTTGATTATTAAGAACTTTATAGGGACCTGGTGAGAAACAGGAAAAGATCAAGCAAGAACCAACTCTATTGATCAGTATTGTAATTTCAATTTCCTAACACTATATGAAATGGAATGCCTCTTTACATGACTAAAATATTTGTTTAGGTTCTTAAGATTTGTTTATTTTATTAACCAGAAGAGATACTTAAAGTCTTTTTTTTTTCCTAGAAGCATAAAATATAACATTAGGTTTTAACTTCTTCAGGTAATGTTTCCAGATATTTTCATCACATAATATGGAAGCATCTCTGTAAATAATAAAAGGGGAAAAGAAGGAGATAAAGAAAGTGTAAGTGTTGAAGATTTGTCATGCTCAAAGTATCTGTTTGTCCCTTCGTACTCACAGCAACTCCAGCGGAGTAAAATCATTAGTTCAGGGTAAGAATAAACACAACAGCGCTCACATTTGATTCTAGTTTTACTTGATTTGAAAGCCTAAGATGTTTGCTCCAAAGCAAATCTGTTGGAGTGTAAGCCATCTTTCCAGGGTTCATATGGCTGAAAATGATTTGTAGAAAATGTCTAAAGACTGGCCTTAATTGCTTTTAGTATAAAAGACTTTAGGATTAGCACTTTGATAAATCAGAGGTAGATTTTCAAAATCATTGAGGATTCCAAGCTATCACAAACATCGCTATGTTTCTTTTGTTCCGAAAGAACAGGCACATGTGTTAGAATTCATCTACAGTAGGAGAATTTGGTTATTTCTTTGTCAGCATAGGACAAGTATATGATTTATAATGAAAATTAATTTTCATATATTAAAATGGCAATATAATGATAGTTGTTCAGCTGCAGAGTGTATAAGCAACTCACAGCATAGAATACTTGCATTGGGTTTCTATTCTTTGACTTAGGTTAGCTGCCTCTACAACCAAAAAGTGCTCAGCTCTGCTTCTTTCTTCCCTTTTAATGTTCATTTCATTATTTTTCCCAAGAGTCCAGGAGTGTGATTTAGCAACGGGTAAGGTAAATATTTAAAAGATCTAAATTATAAGAAGCTGGTTATGTTTGTAAATATCGTACTTAGCCACTTATATATTTGTAATTGGCTTGAAATTTTTGCTCCTATATTTACTGAGACAATAACTGAAACCTAGTTTCTACCTACCACCGGCCATCCTTCCACATTCCTCAAATAACTAAATATGAGTTTATGACCTTAGTTAAGTGATGAAATTCTGCCTATACTTAATTTTTTCCTGAAAGTTTTAATGTACTAAACAATATATATCCTTGATCATGTTGCCCCCCTATTCTGAAGTGTCTATTTTTATTGTCATATTTTCTGTGTAGTGTGGTAAGAACAAGAGGGTACAGGTTTGGATATGTGGTATCCAGAAGCTGTAAAGTGAAACTCCCTGTTTCTCACAGCCCAGGTGTGGTGCAGACAGCCATAGACTTCACATTTCCTCACTGTGCCCTAACCGTGACCTTAACCCTGACATAGCAGGAGAATCAGACACAAGGTTGTGATAAGCTCCTGTAGGCTAGCTGTGTGGGAGGGAGCTGTCTGAGCAGAAATATTTCACATCAATCTCCCTTCTGCAGCAACATGTCCAATCTCCCTCAGTCAGCCTGTTATAGAGCTAGGAAAAGGTCAAAGTTGAGCCTTGTCAACCATGAGACTTGCTTTATGAATTTGCTTCACATACAAGTGGAAATATGACTCTGATCAACATTCTGCTTTCTGATTAATACTGAAGTTGGTCATCAAGAATTATCTCTCCTTTGGCAGCCAAATGAATGGCATTTTCTATCTTTCTACTAATATAAACAAATAAATGTAGAGAAATATGCTTTTACTCAAAACAATTAATTACAAACAACTCTCACCTTGACAGTTGACCTGACCTCTGTATTATTCATTTTTTGTGCCTTTCATGTCTACTCTTCACCAAGCTGGCAATAGTAATAAAAACACACTTTTGGCTACTTTGAAGAATTTGAATCCTTTTAATTCCCTTAAGGCAGAGGTTATTCCTCTCTGATGCCTAATATTTGTATAGTCCAGGTAGGGGTCTACTTTCACTTATTCCTCATTTCTTAATCTTGATTTCTATTTCTTAATTCTTTAATTAAGTAATCTCCTCTATTTCTTAATTCTTCCTATCTTGAATGATAGAAAGCAATCCAGTAACCACACCATAGGATCAAAGATTTTAAGCAAATGGAATTTTCTTAACTGAAGTTTATTAAAACAACAGGAGCATGCCTCATTTTTAAAAAATGGATGGATAACATTAGATTTATAAAGTATTTTTGTAGCCATTTGGTTAAATTCAAGTCTTATGTAGTCTGATTAAAATCTTATATTGCATACCTTCTTCTCCGAAAGAAAGTACCATTTTTGGCAAAAAGTCATTTCTCAAACTGTTCACCTTCTTTGATGCATAAGTCTCCCTGAAACCATTTCTTTATCTCTCAGAGCTTCCCAAACATTAAAAACAAAAAAGTAAAGGAACAGATTTCTAAGAGATTTCATAGGCTTATTAAAGGGTCAACATCTAAAAAAGTATGATGACTTAATAGAAGGAAGGAGCTCATGCCCTTTGATCAGTTACTGTTTAAAAGATGACAAAGAAGAAAATCAAGCCTTATATTCCCCATTTCAGGTCAGATTTTATGACATTCCCATATCAAACATTTATACATTGAAGGGGATATTCTATAAAATTGTTTTGAGTATTTCAAATAATAAGAACTTATAACTGACAAGGATTTATAACTTATAAGGACTTAGGGCTAATCAGACTTCTGGTATTAGAGCCCATTTCTGAACCTTGGTCAAGATCTACCAACAGCAGACTGAGGAGCTTACACATGCTAGCATGGTAGGTTGGATTTGTATTTTTTATCATCAGGAAAATGCCAGGATAAGTATTAGTTTCTCAAGGGTGGCCCATGAGAAGATCATATAAGCCTGGCCAAGTACCAAAGTCTAGAAACCCATGTTGGATGCCAGAAATTGTAGGAATCATTTATTGGCAATTGATTACATTAGTGATTAATATTTATGAAGGGATTTTTACAAATTGAACCTTTAGGCAATTCTTAGAGAGTTGAACTGTCCCTTTCAGTGATCATGTCAATTCTCTGTCTGAGAACACAAAAACAAACAGGGAGGGCAGGCAGTGTGTAATCAGGTATTCAATGAAAGTTGGCCACACTCCATCTAGGGTCCTCAAAACCCCATAGCTATACCTCTAGGTCTCCCTCAATAATGCCTGAATCCCACCATAGACCATGGCTCTATTATCATGGTCATTAAAAAGACATACATATTTTACCCTACCAATATCTTTTCTGAAATACATTTTCAATTTTAAAATGTTTACCAAGTCACCAGACTAAATCACTTTTCTCTACATAAATACCTAAAATATACATAGGTATAGCTCAGTGTGAGTCAATGGTGCTATTAGGAAACTCATTTGAGAAGAAAAGCAAGACAATATTGCTGATGCCAGATCAGATTTTGAGAAGTATGTGCTTATTCTTAATATAACAAGTGTATTTTATAAGAAAAAGAGCACATGGGAAATATTTTTATTTATTTTATTAGTTGTACAAGAGCCATGTTGGCAAATGAAGAACCAATAAAGTAAAATTGTCTCATGTGGTTCTTATTATGGAATCAAACAGTAACATAAAAGACAAGCACACACCAATCACAATTCCATGTGCTGGGAAGAATGGACAAATGTGGCTCCATTTTCATCAGGAAAGAGGCATGTGTTTCATGAAGTGTTCAAGTGTGGTTCCCATAGCAGTTAACAGTGAACTACTGTACTGAGTTGTGCCTACTGATGGAGGTCAATGGTATCACTGTGGCTCAGAATGTGAAGGATTTTCACAGCCTCATGATACCTGGTTATACCAAAAGAAACTAGCACCATTCCTGGGCATCCTAGAAAGGACAACACACCAACAAGATATAGATGCCACATTGCAATGAATGTTTGGATCATTTGCAGCAAGTGAGTTGATTGTATCAGACAACCAAAGCTTCATTCCAGAATGTTCTATTTCCTCAGCAACCAGACAAACTATTCTAATTGCAGCATGAAATAGACTATGTGCTTAAACATTTTCTAAATTCCTTCAGTGCTGTTTTTATTTTTTCCTGTGGAAATATATGGATGACCATTATTTATGGCAGACAGGTACTCATTTGTAGATTGAGTCAGCAAGATATTTTGAAAGTTAACCTTCTTTGGGTTACTGGGGACTGTAGGAAATGTGCACATGTGAGAAATTTAGTTCTTTACTAGAAACAAGAAAGTAATAAGGCCTTACATAATGGCTGTCTTTCTGTGGCAAAACTGCCTTTTTAGCCTTCCATTATGAGCTGGCCTTTTTGTTGTTTTTCCTTTAAAATCAATGACACAAGTGGTCATGTTACTCAGCAGTGCGTTTGAGTCTCCTCACTTTTGACTTGGGCACACCACAACAGGGATGGAGCTATTTCTCCAGGCTGAACTCTATTGCAGACTACAGAGAAATGACTAGAGAAAGTCTAGTCTCAACATATTTTATTAAATTGACAGAATATTTAATGTATGACATTGGCATTACTTTCTTTGGTAAGATAGTAAGTACAAGAGCACACACTCAAGCCAGATAAAATTTCTGACTTCACAATCTTACTTAAACACATATAGATTTTAAAAACAGATTACAAACATGAAATTAATAGAAAAGAAATGGAAGTTTTCATCTTCTGTATTAGTATCCAGGATCTGTGAAAACAGATATGTTTATGTGGTAACTAAATATTTGCCTGAAGATGTTGTTAGAATAAAGTCAATTCTCTTGGGCATTTACCAACCAAAGAGCTGTATGTAACATTTCCAAAGATATAAGCATATACCCTAATTAGGAAAAATAATTTTTGTTGCTTGGGATCCACCATGTCTTATATGACTGAGGGGAAAAGTAAAAGAAGCTGATTGGCTTGTAGCACTGTTTTTATCCTCCTGCATCAAGAAAGGCTGATTAAGAAAAGCCAAACATCTCTTTTCCTCTGCTCTCCTCTCTCTTCCTCTCTCTCTTTCTTCTTTCTTCCCCCCCACCTCCTTCTCTGATTATCCAACCCCCTCCTCCCAATAAAACTCTAAATGCCAAAAGGAAAAAGAAAAGCCAAACAGTCCTTGTCTCTGGATGTCTTGCACAAAAATATGAAATGCCATGCAGAAATTGTGATAGTGTCTACTAGGTGCTTCTCTTCTGGAAATCAAATGAGAGACTGGATCAGGAAAATTTTTTTAAAATTCAGTTTTATCCACAAAAGCCAGACCATTGTGTTGTATAGATGTTTATTACATTAAAAAGAAGAAAAAATATCTCAAAATTTAAATTTTTTACCTATAACATATTCAAGTTAAATATTGTTTTCAAAACTAAATATGCTATTTTACTATATGATATATTCTTGTCATATGATGGGTATATATTTAAAAGATTTAATGTTATCTGCTTAATAGATTAATCCACTCATACGTAAAATATTTTAGTATTTTTTCTCTACCTCTTTTTCTGGTGTCTTCCTTAACTCTAGTTAAAATTAAATTGTCCTCAAAGGGGTAAAAATGTGTTTAAAGAACAAAGAACATCAATTCAGGAATAATACAAATTTTTAAGACACACATTTATTAAAACTTTTGTTTCACAAAATAGACAAATCTTCTTGACTGATGTTTATGAGTCTCTGCTGAATTTCTGTCAAGGTTTTATATATGGTCCATTTATATAATGTAAGTAGATTATATTCTAGAAAGAAATTTTGTTCCATTGATTTGAATTCAACAGAGTTTGAGGCACTGGCACAGAAGAGTTCTTTCTTTTATTCTTTTTCCCTTCTTTCTTTCTTTTTCTGTTCTTTTTTTCCTCTTGAATGAAGACAGCCTCCCCCATCCCTAAAAGCCACACAGCCTATAGCTCAGCATGAGTTGAAATTCAGACTGTCATGGCTAAGGACTGTTGATCATTTTAATCCTATAGTCCAGGGTGAGCCACTGTGGGTGAATGAAGGGAGGAGCAGAGGCCTTGGCTGAGGTTACTATCATTGCAGATAGGGAGACAAAAACCTGCTTAGCTTACCTTGCAGCAGGCCTACAGGGTGATGCTCCACTATTGGATGCAGGCAGCAAGGAAGAGGGCAATGTTCTCTGTGCAAGTTTAGGGGGATGGATGTGTGCTTGGCCCCAGGCCTCCTGTGGATGGCCACTGATTAATCCTTTGAACAGCACTGCTTCTGTTTCTGAGGCCAGGCTGGAGCTGAGCACTGAGTCCCTGCCAAGCCACTAGAAAGGAAAGCAGAACCAGCATTGAGCTTTCAGCACTGTATTTCCATCTCCAGTGTTTATTTCTCTAAATCTTGTCACGATTAAAATACTCTCAATTAGTACACAAGCATCTTTATGCTTTGCTATAGTCTTTCAACTTGCAGTGTAACATTATTTATTTTAACTTCAATTTACTTTTGATGTGGTGCATGTATACAATTTACCACAGGGCCCATCTTAACATTTAACAGCTCACTTCCTCTTTCCTTTCTCAAACAATTTCAGATCACATGTTTTACATTTTCATTCGATTCAGATATGCTTTCAGAGGAGAGACAGTAAAACAAACAGAAATAAATTCATTACGGTAAATAACAGAAATGTGACGTGAGGCAAAAGTTCAATTTACACCTTTCCTGTTTCTCTTATCTTTATAAAGTGAAAGATGCAATTTTCATTTTTACATGAAATCAGCTAGATAGCCAGATAATCACAGTCTCACTTTAAGCTGTGGTGAAAGCTATTTTTTTTTTTCTTTTTTGAATCATCAGTTTGTTAGCTCTTATTTAACCAGAAATATATGGTTAGAAAAGGGGTGGGTGATAATACAAAATGTCCTATTTATTTAAGCTATGAAACGGGGGCTGGAGAGATGGCTCAGCGGTTAAGAGCACCGTCTGCTCTTCCAGAGGACCGGGGTTCGATTCCCAGCACCCACATGGCAGCTAACAACTGTCTGTAGTTCCAGTTCCAGGCAAACACCAAGGCAAATAAATAAATAAAGTTTAAAAAAAAAAGATTTTAAGCTATGAAACATAACTAAAATCACTACTAGCAATTCCAATTCCTTATTAAAAATGAACAAATTAGGTTAAGTGGCTCGGTGTGTAAAGCACTTGACACACAGGTGTGAGGGCCTGTGTTCAAATTCCCAGAGCCTGTAAATCAGGGCCTGATAGTGTGTTTCTGCAACCCTAGTGCTCCTACAATAAAAGACAGGTGGGGATAAACAATCTTTGCAAGGTTCCTGGCCAGCTGGCAAACACAACAATAAGTAATAACGGAGACACATCTCAAACAAGATGGGAGGTTCTCCTCTATCATTCACATGAATAGCCTGTGTACTCCTGCATTTTTGCTCACAAACTGTGTACAAACACACACATACACATCCCATACATCACATACACATACACAATCAAACTAAAATTTGAAATATTTTAAACTGAAATGAAAAATATTCCGAAGCTACACACTTGACTTTTAAATCCTTCTTTGGTGAATATCATTACACTGTGCACATTGAAACAAATTGCTCTCAGGTGACTTTTGGCTTATTCATCAAATGTGTGTTCCTCTTCCCAGGAGTTTAATGTTAGCACTGATGTTTCAAACTTTTTCTCTGTCATCCTAATGAACTTCAAGTGTATAGAGTAAGAGGACCAAAAATAAGAGCAGGTTATCCTGGTTCATCTCCAGCTCATGAATCTTGGTTTCTCTATCATGTGAGATTGATGTGTATATAAACTTCTACAAAATGAATTCATATGAATTGACAGTTGGATGCTGGCCTTATGTTCCCTTATTCATCCTGTCCAAATGCAAATGGACATTGCTTTTTCAACCACACTTGGGATAAATGGGGATCCAGAAAGGTCAAATAACTGCCTAGCAGCTACCTGGAGGCTCCATTATCTGATCCCAGGATCAAATGATGAAGGTTCTGTTTGATGCATTCTGTTTAATCCAAAGTATTTTGAGGGTTCTTATTTGCACACATAATAGAGAGGAAAGAGACAAGGAAATAGTCAGCCTATGTGGGGTCTCCTTGTCTTATGCCAACTTTTTTTATTTATCATGATCTTCTTCCCTATGACTTGGTTTATTTAAAATCCACATTTCCTGGATAGATATATTAACTATATTGCCTTGCAATAAATGATCACAAGCTTAGCTTACAAATCTATTTTTATCTCAGTTCGGCTAGGTCAGAATGGCAAAAGTATGCTGTGTTTCTCTTCATGGTGTTATCATATCACATCATATTCTGGCACTTTGTAAAGAAGTAAAATAGTCACCTGAGTTTTATTTGACAATCTAGGGGGAGATCCTCTTCTAAGCATGTTGGAGAATGGAGGTCCTTGCAGCTACAGGGCTGACATTTTCTTTCTGGCTATTAACACTAGGGGATACTCTTAGATTCATATAATCAATATGCTAGCAATGTTGATTGTAACTATTGCCATAATACTGTTGTGTTGTCAAATGTAGAAATGCTGGAATAGTGTTCCAATGAAACAACTGGATCAGGTAAAGTGAGCAAATGTGGTTTCTACAGAGTTGTGACAGCTCTGAGTTTCCAGGCCTTCCCCACTTTGACTGGAGCTAGTTCCTTCATGGAGCATTGAATGTTTAGAAAGTAGAAAACCCATTTCTTCTGATGCCCCTTGGTTAAACATTTTAGAGAAGATGTTTTTGAGAAACTAAAGTTAAGGATCTTTATCTCCCTTCCAATTAACATAATGATAAAATTAGGCATTTGAGCAGATGCCAGTGAACTGAGACTAGGGAGTCTTTAAAAGGACAATGAGTAACTGGAAAAGGTGGGAGATATATGACTTTTCATGACCATGCAATGGACTTTGACATGAAGATTTTTCCAAAGGTGAATCACGTGGTTTCCTTCTAGTAGATATCTTTGCATTCAAATAAAAGTCAGGTAATGTTTCTAAATGACCTCAAAGCCTTAACCAACTGTTCATTAAATTCTTAACTTCATAATTTTTCTTCATGTAAAGTTACAATTTTTGTGAGTGACTAAAAAAGCACAGTACAGGAAAATAGACACTACTTTATTATGAGCCTAAATCTTAAAATTGCTAGGTGAATACCTTCTGCTTTTTTGGGATACCTGCTCCTGGAACACAGGTACCAGGTAATGGGAAACCCACATCGATCTACAAAAAATTACATTTAAAATTTCTGGTCAATAGCCAAGCTGAGGTTTAGTGAACATCTACTACAGTGATTCTCAACCTTCTTTCTACTGTAACCCTTTAACACAGTTCTGCATGTTGTGATGACTACCAACCATAACATTATTTTCATTGCTACTTCATAACTATAAGTTTACTACTGTTGAGAACTGCAATGTAAACTTCTGTGCTATCTTGTGAAAGGGTCATTTAATCTCTAAGGGCTTCTGACCCACCAGTTGAGAACCGCTGCTTTAGTATCAGTCAGGTCACATGGGAGAGGAGATGGCAAGTAAATGAAGGAGTCTCCAGATATTTTTAGTCTACAAATCATCTCCAGACTTACAATCTTTCCAGTGGAAACATCAGTCACTCTAAAGCAAAGGAGAGTCATCCTGCCTTTCTTTTCTGATTTTCCAAGTCAGGAGATCCTTGAGTATAATATGATTTTTACATGGAGCAATAATCAATGGAAAAGACAAGAGAGGAGTTAAATCTTACAGCCACACAACTGTGTTTCAGCATGTTGCTTTATTCAGATAGCTTTCTGCCAAAACCATGAATCATAAATGTTTTAAATACTGTGACTATTATAGGTGCAACCAATAAGCCATAGCAAAGTAATGTTGGCTGACCCATATTCAATATATGCAGCATCCTTACTACTCATGATTATGCCCAAGAACTATATATATAAGTAAATATTTGTAATGGGCAAACATTTATCAAATTTATCTCTTCCTTGCTGGCTCCAGCCTTTTTATTTGTACTACTTATAATTTGCAGTAGATTCCTACAAGTAATGCAATTCAAATCTGGATATTGCTAAAGGACTTGGTTTCACTGAATTACAGAATTAGGCTCAACAGAAAAACTCATGCTCACTGCAGTTGCTACCCGGCATACGGGGAGAGCAGGAAGCAAGAAGCTAAGGGTGCTGTACAAGGTAATGGTGGAAGGTGCTCTTTAGATGTGTGTGCTGCAATGGTGGCCTGTGTGACTGGAAAATAAAGGAGGCTGAAAAGTATTGCAAATGGGCACAGGAAGCATGTGAGTCCACACTGAAAGTCAAGGTCATTATGTAGATTTTTATATGTCTGTGAAATGAATTTTCTTAGGTGAGCTCTTAGACTATGAAAGGAAAGGTGTTTAGTGACAATATCCTCAACAATAACATCTAATTTACCTTAATCAGGAATCATTCTTAAGTTTGATATATAAGTGCTTTTGTTTATAAGTTTATAAGCATTTCAGTGTAGTACAAAAGACATTGAGAATAATGTAGGGTAAATTTCCTGGAGAATTGTTCTCCTTATCAACTTAACATAATTATTCTTAGATGCTAAATGTAATTTATTATAGTAAAACACCTTGGTAAAACTATCTTTTCTGAGAGCCTAGTGGGTTGTCAGAAGTGCCATTTTGTTTGGTAACTGCACATAGTTGAATTACCTAACAGATCTCCTATTAGAAAAAAATAATATTCTTTCATTCACTTTTGGGAATAATTTTACTCTTTTATCCACTGACAATTTGATCTCAGTTTGTTTTGAGTTACTTTCAGCAAGCGCTTCACATTGCTATTGTCTCCTGATTTGGAAATTAAAATGCTTCTTTATGGTCCTGTCTTGGAGATTTGCCAGGTGGCTCAATGATGCCATGTACCAGTCGTGACCTTTGGAAGAAGAGTGGTCTCATCCTGGTTACCATTTTTTGTTTCTACTTTAAGGTAAAGAATAAAGGTTGAGATATGATCACATGGAGTAAGCACACTGAGAACTTAACAATGCAGTAAAAACAATCACGATAAAAAATTAGCTGGGCAAAGCCTCTCAAAACTTCAGTGGTTTTTAAAAATCATTTAGAAAAACAAAGAGGAAAAATCACACTGATGCAACGACTAACCACAGCTTTGCCTAAACTACTCATGCAGCATCACTGCAAAGAATCAGGCTCAGAGAATGGCCCAATATCCACTCCGGTTTGAGATGTGATCTTGGCTTTGACATTCAAAGTACAGAGAACAAGAGTCAGTTTCTGTCATACAGGAATTTCACTCTAGGTCACAGTGAATTTTTCTCCCCTCACCTCAGTAGACCTTGGCAGCCCTGAAAAACCACATTCCTCACATGAGAATCTTCTTCAGGAACAAGTGATTCAAGAGACACTTTTGCCCTAAGGTCCTGTGCTTGTTGAGAACAACTGGGTACAGAACACCCCATGCTAGTACCCTGCCAGAAATTGTGGGTAATTTCAAAGTGTTAGGTACTGTCCTTACAACCATGTTACATAACCTAACTCAGTATCATTTCAGGGCTTGCTTATACTGCTCTGCACCTAAGCCCTACTCTAGCCTGAGACATCTTTCTTATCTAGTTTTGACTTAGCCCTCTATCTCATTTTGGGTCCTCATCCTTGAGATTCAGAAAGCTACTATTCTGAAGCCTCACTATGGACAGACAGCCTTTCTTAAATAGTAGAGAGTATTTCAAAATTTGGGTCACAGGAACTAGCATTACCCACAGAGCACAGAACCTGAAGCAGAGAAATGAGCCAAGAAGAGAACAGGGAAAATCATGGAAATAGTTGCCCATGGTGGGTGCTCAGGGACAATGATTGATAAGAACACTTTCAAGACTGAAGGACAGGAGGTGTGAAACTCATCCCTGCCACCTTCCTTCACTCTGAAGTAAAATGCTAAAAGCTAGCCACCTGTAGCTTAACTTGAAAGTAGTGCTTTTAAGTAGAGATTGGATGCCATGTAAGGAAAGTTGGTAACAGAGGCATTGGTGTTAAGATGCTAACATCCCAGCAACACAGATTACAGTGAATCAAAGTCAGTGAATGTAAGTTACAGCAACTGATTATTTTTTGCTTTTTTCATAAGAAAAGGGTAACATACAAGTAGGAAGCAATAGAGACAGAAAAGAAAAAAAAAAACCTAGTACCTGAATTCATACAACATACATATATTTTAGGACATTTTTACATATCCTGTGAATATATATATTGGCTATCTATTAATATTTATTACTCTAAAATTCTCCTCTAGTCCAAAGCACAGAAATCAAGCAAGTAGAAATGAAATTTAATTATTATTTATACTATCTTATTTGATCATAGTTTTATAGCTTTAAAAGTCTCTCATGTAAGCTCCACAATAAAGTGAACCTCTCATTCTTGAACTCAGATAATGAAACTGAAGCATAGACAATAAATCAATTTGCCTATACAAGAATCTTGTAGGTCTGACACTGAAACCCAATAAATGAATTTTAGTTTGGCCTTGGTTCCCTTATCCTTCCCAGAAAATTTCTGTTTATTGTACCTGACCATAAACAAAAAGCCGATTTTGCTGTGTGTGTAACAACAATAAATTCTGTGTATCATCTTCCATATTAAAAATGATGAGTTGGACAACTACTGGAAATCCTACCTTTTTTCTTTTTGAGAAAATAACATCTAGATTACTGCTGTGTTGAGTCTAGGCTTGATAATTATTAAGATTTCTATATTTTAAATGTTGGCTATTTATCTCACAAGCTTATGATGTTATGAATAAAATTGTTTTATTTGAAACTAGAGAAACATGACATGCCTAATTATAAAGCAGATATGCATAATTTCTGTGGTTAAGTTAGGGCCTTGTAACTTCATATTTGGCCAAAGGCTTCCCAGTGTTTGTCCTGTGTCATCCACTGATCAAATTGTCTTAAGTGGTTCACTGATTTTAATCTTTGTAACAGTCAAAGAAATAGGTGCTTCTATTGCTTGGACTTAACCAAGAAGAAAATTGAGATCAAGAAAGGCTAAGAGTCTAAGAACTCATCACTGGCAAGCAGTAAAGCTGCAATTGGAAAACCGGTGGCCCAGCTCCAGAATCTTCATTCTGCGGTAGCAGGCACTCTGCTGGGAAAAGTGAGAATCCTGCAGCTGCTTGATGTTAGGCTAAACTTCCTGTGCACTGAACCAACAGAGCAGTTGCCCACGGGCATTGTCTTCTTCTTCAAACTCCTGAGTTTCCTCAGCCTCAGCGTGTACTTCATTTCAGTCTGTTCCATTTTACCCCCAGCTGCTTTTAGTGTCTTACAGTTAGGAGATGGGCCCCTATTTCAGTTCTCAAAGTAACAGGGGCTTGGAAAATAACTCTTTGAAATAACAATCTAATTTATTGAATAAGTGAAAGGGTAGATTATCACGTGAGATTAAAAAAATGCTTGTAAATCTAGTTGGATGTAATTTTCTCAGATGTGAAGATGCTGTTCAAAGCTACACTGTGATGAACTTGTGGTTAGATCCTGCAGGAAAAGTACAAGAATGCACCTTAGGAAGCTGGAAGAGCAGGGGAATAGCAGAATTTAATGAGTCAATTTTCTTGGGCTTTATTTCCTTAGATATAAAATTAAAATTTAGTGTATAATGTTATTGAATCCTCTCAGTTAAAATTGTATAATATTATTCTAAAAGTTATAAGAGAGTTGCAATGACCAATATTTAGACATTGGCATTTTTTTCTCTTGACTTACAGGAAGCCATTTTTCTTTTTAATCTTTCTTTTTCCCTGTCTTTTCAAAAGAAATAGGAAAAATATTCCCCAAGTGGTACAGTTTTTTTTCTCAAACTCACTCACAGCTGCAGTTATTTACCACATAAAGACCCCAAACTGAGCAGTGACATACCCTTGTAAAGTGCTCACAAGCAATTCATCCACCATTAAAAGCAGAAAGCACGCCATCGCTTATAAGGGCACATTGGCAAAGATTACATAGTTTTCTATGAAGTTCAAGGGGTGAAAATCATATTACATCATTATCAGAGCTAGATATTTTCCTTCAAATAATGAGCAACAAGAGAGCCATCTTTGGTCCTTGCCTTGCATGTGGAAATCTCTTGAACAACAACGGAAACTTTATATGAGGAACTGAACATAGCATGCTGCTTACACTTATTTATTTATTTGATTTATTAAATCTGCCTTTGCCCCTAGAGACATGAGCATAACTGTAATGACAACAACAAAAAAATATACCAGTGTACATAAATCTCAGTCTTTTTTCCATCCTCACAGTTGGGATTCCCCATATCAATCAGACAAAACACTGGCTTCAACCCAGGATATTAATGAAAGTTGCATGCTCATTTTGCAGCCCTAAACAGAATTACATTTGTTAACACATTTTCCCCTCAGATCACTCTCCAGAATGCCTCAGGTTTTCAAATGCTTATTTTGTTTTTCTAATTCCTTTTCTGCTTCCAAGGGTCAATTGTACTGAAAAATGAAGAAGAGTTGACGGAGTTTCTTGGGTTTTGTTTTTGTTGTTAGTTATGTTTTTCATCACAACACAATTTTTGAATGCATTTTCTTCTGAAAAGAATGATCCACAGCACCAAAAAGAACTAGAAGAGAAACTAGTTTGTAACCTTTAAAATATGTATCTAGATTATTATTGATGATGATATTTGTCTTAGATCTACTGAAGTGCTAAAAAATAAGTCATATTTTCAAGTCCTTGTATCTAGTTATAATTCTTCCAAGGACCACTTAGGACAAAATCCAGTTTCTTATGTGTGTGGCCTGTGAAGTCTCATGGGGCCTGTGGAGAAGAAGTATCTAGGCTTAATATTGTGTTTTGCTGTTAGCACCTTGAGATTCAGTAATTTTTGTCTAGAAGACTTCATCTTCTGTTTTGCCCTGGGCCCTACTTCTATGTAGAGCGTCATGCTTAGCCATCTTGTCTAATTAAGTAATTTGGTAAGGTCAGAGATGTCAATTGCATTTCTTCATCAGGGATAATTAAACTAGGAAGGCAATAGTTATAGCCATTCAATAAACTGTGTCCAACTCAGAATTGTGTCTCAGTCTTTGTTCTCGGTGTTGACCTTTACTCATTTTTAAAAATAAGAAATCTGAGCCTAAGGAATTTAAATAATTTGCCTGCAGTAAATGCTTATAAATGATTGAGCGAGATTTAGATTTAAGACACAGTTTGAAGAACTGTATTCTTTATATATGTTGAGTTGCATTCTGTGAGTTTTAGTTTAAATTCAAGTCGGATAATGGATTTATAAAGGATGTCATTTTGTACTACTAGTCTATGGGAGGGATAGGAAGACTTGGATAAAGTTTATGAAACAAAATCTAAACTATAAAAGGATTCATTTGACAGAAGTGTACCTGCTAAGTGTGAAAGGATTCTTTAAGCCATGGTAAGAAAAGATAGCTCCAAGTTCATTGAGGATTGAGGAGTGGAGGTTGAATCCAGGGCCTTATAAGTACTAGACCAGAAACCTACGTTCCTAGCTCTGCTGATGAACTCTAGACAATTCAGGTTATACCTTTAATCCTTGGAGTAAGTATGCAAATCAAATCATTAGAAAACTGATAGTTAAAGAAAAAAAGATGGAGTTCTCTACCTCTTTTGTACCATGAGTTAAAAGTTTATACTATTTTATTTTCCTATGTAATTTTAAGAAGTTTTCTTTTTCTCATTAGTCTTCTTCAAAATGTTTCTGTTATTTCACTTTTCTGCTTAGGATATTGTAATGTCTAATCATCTGAACAGAAGGGAATCCCTTAGACAGATTTTTGACAAAAACTATTGCCTTCTTACTTTTTTTGTCTTTACCAAAATATGAACTTTCCTGGCATGATTAGATTGCATTTCTTCTAAGAACTAATTTAATTATATCCATGAATTAAATATCTGCTGTAGGCCACCTACTTCTTTAATTCTGATTCTGCCTTCTTCCAAATGTAGATGTGAGCCTTTTGTGAGAGTGTTCCCTTGAATAAGAACACAATTTAACCAAATATTAACAAATGAAGATTGTAGCACCTTTACTTACTAAGGCCTTATGGACTTAGAGGGCTGGTATGATGCCAAGTGTTTGCAGTCTCAACATTAAAGGCTCATGAGCCAGCCAATCTACCCTATTTGATGAGCTCAAGGCTAATTTGTGACCCTATCTCAAAACAAGAGTGATTGCCTCTGTTTTTATTTCTGTGAATATGTGACCTAAAAATGCTGAAAGAAAGGTAGAAAATTCCAGAAGTATTCAAAAAATAAAGAACACATTAGTTGCTTATCTTTGAAAATATATAATAATGAAATAATTGAATATGTGACAAAGAAGGGTCCATGGCTATCATCCAAGGCCAAAATTTGGCCTGTTTTTCTTCATTCATTCTTCTCGTCAGGGGCAGGAGCCTAGAGGAGCCTTAAAAAATTCAACAGTTCTGAAACATATGCTCTATATGTCAGACACACTGAAGTTGAGTTTTCAAATATGTAACAAAATACCAATGTATTTGAAAATCATTGAAGAAGCTGATTTTGACTGGAAATTTCATCATTCAATAAATCAATGAATCATGTAACAATGTAAAAGTACGCTTATTTTTTTCTTTATATTGTAAATGGATTCCACTTCCATGAAAGGACATGATACAGGTATGAGAGGAAGTAATGCTTCAGAGTATGAGTACAACTGTCAGTTTGCTTGAAATTAATTCCCACAGACTTCTTAGCCATTAGTGCTTCCACTAGGGCTTTTACCTTGTTCACTCCTTTCCTATTGGGTGAATGATAACATCATCTGTGCATAATGAGGCTTATATTCATAAGTAGCATTCCTCAAGAATTTAGATGAATTCCTAACTCATGAGACAGATGAAATAAAAGTTGATGTAACCTCTGTTCTACATACTAAGAAAGTTTTGTGAGATTTATCTGTACCTTGACTGAGTCTAACAGACTCATCTTTTTGACATTGAGAGCCTTGGAAAGAGCTCTGTCTTTTATGACCATGGAAAGCACCCTTTATATGTGATTTACAATGACTATGCAGTTAGATTGTATTTGGGTTTTGGGATTTTAGTTGCAATTTTACCACAGAAATCATCGGGAAACACTGTATTGCTTTGAACTGCCACGTGATGCTTCTCTTCTGAATTCTTCCCTTTCTCAGCTTCACAGCCACATTTCCAGCCAGGCCTTTCTTCTTGCCCTCAAATCCCCAAACACATAGTGCTTGAGTGAACTTCATGACAAGTGTGGGACTATGGCCTGTAAGAACCAGAAAAATGGGCAGGAACAATCTGAGGATCACAGTTGTAAAGAGAATGCTGATTTGCTCATGGAAGCCATTCAAAGGGTTCCAGAGCCTATCCACAAGGGCTGTCACATTGCTACACCACATTAAACACAGGCCTATGCAACACTGATGTGTTTCGTAACTTCAGAAATAACAAAAACCTCAAATGCTTCCAGGCTTTTAATTTCCTTTGTAAGCATTGTTAACTGACTCTTCAATGCAAAATTAAAAGCTAGCCTTCAATCTCACCCATCTCTCTAATTCCCCCTCTCTAATTCTCCCTTCAAAACCCACTTAAAAAAAAAGTTTCATGTCTTCTTAGCTTAATTTCTGAGAGAAACCATTCTCTCTGCAGGAAGATTCTTCCACTGTGGTGGTGAGATCTGTCACTGTGGTCAGCCTTTATACCAGGCCTTTCAAAAGTCCTGGTCATGACTGGAGCAATAGGAATTGTATTACAGGAATGTACTGCAGTTTCCTGACTCACATATCTCACTGTCCTCTGTCTTTGTGTGTATCTTGGGTAGTCAGGGGCATGATTAAGGAAAGCAGTATGCCTTTTGCCTTAGTTCATTTCCTGTTGCTATGAGAAAATAGTCTGACTATATAGCTACATATAGATATAGATAGAAAGATGGTTGGATAGATTGATGGATGAACAGATGATAGACAGACAGGCCAACAGAGAGACAGAGAGAGATATAAATAGGCAGAAATGACGATAGATAAGAAGAGAGATAAATAGACAGACAGTTAGAGAGATAGGTAAATAGATATACCACTTAACAGGAGAGTGGTTTATTTTAGTTTCCTGTACAAGATACAACCCATGGCAGAGAAGTCAAAGTGGCAAGAGGTAGAAGCAACTGGTCATATCATATTCTGGAACAGAGAGCAATAAATTTTGCTGCCCCTTTCTTTCTTTGCACAGTTCAGGATCCCAGTCCCAGCATTTCCCTACTAACAGTGAGCAGGCCTTCCATCTCAGCTAAAGCAATCAAGATACTCCTGCACAAACTCACCCTGAGGCCCATCTCCTAAAGATTTATAGATTTTTGTCAAATTGGCAAGTAACACTAGCCATTGCTCCATTTAGAAGAGTCCACACTCCTCAATCTAAAGGAATATTTTTATCTCTCTTTTAGAGGCAGGGTTTCTAAGTGTAACAACCCTGGCTGTCCTAGAACTAACTCTCTATACCAGGCTAGTCTTAAACTCACAGAGATACATCGGCCTCTGCCTCCCAAATGCTAAGATTAAAGGAATGATCCACCCATATCTTGCTCAAAGGAATGATTTTTAAGAAAATATATTTTTATCATATTGAGGCCATGAACTTGTTGAGAGACAGGTCATAGCCCCTATGGGAGAAACTACTGCTATCACTTGCTAAATGGACATAGTAGTAAGTGGAAATCTCATTACTTGTTACATACATAGTATATTGTTATGGGAATTATTGATGCCATCCTTCTAGCAAATTGTAAGGAGTGGCTTGTCCCAAAGGCAGGGTCCTCTCTGGAGAGATGTGAACCCATAAGAAGCTGGGGCAGAGTGAGAAGTGCTCTCTTAAATGGTGAGAAGCTGGCCCCATTCCTCTAGAGAACAGAGTCAATGGCAGCTGGATCCGTGACAGTTGTGGCAGCTTCTTTCTGTATCATGAGGATAGCACACTGACTTTTGCCTGTTAAGAAACTCTGACTTGATCTCCAGAAGTCTTTCTTTCTTTGGTAAATCAGTCAACACCCGAAGCTTTTCTTCTCTTTTTCTTTATTTTTGCAGTAGACAGTGATTAACATAGAAACCCACAACTAATCCAGATGCAGAAAATAAGAGAGTGGCCCTAAGTGAACTGCTACATCACACCTTCTTCTCCTCACAAGGCTTGGGGTTTGGTTTGGAAGAAGGGCTAGAAACACTGTAAGAAGTATTATAGGTGGCAGATGAGTTGCTTTTTGAACACAGAGGGGTAGTTGCACATATGAATTTGCAACAGTTGAGCCAGTATGCAAAAGACCAGAACAGGCTTAGGCCAGACAAATCTCCAACACAGTATGGAGGACAGAGTTGGGCATAAAGACCTGCCCCTAGCCAAGAAGCTTCTGATAGTTGACAGATTCTAGGAGAGAGAGACTCAGATTTATTTCTTTTAGTGCATGACCCCTAATAGGTCAACCACATTCCAATCGAATCTCACACATTCAAAAGTATATGGGCTGCATAAACTCTACTTGAATTTTTAAATGAAGATTAAAAGATAAAAAGTTAGGTGAGTGAGAAAAGGGGGATGACTCTGGGAGGAGGGGTGAATATGATCAAAGTAAATGATAGAATTAATAAGAAAGTAGGAAAAATTATGTGCAATACAGGGAATCTATGCAAGAGCCTCATGCTAGTCATTTAGGTAGGTTATGGTGTAGGTGACATACCTGAGTGTTAAGATATTTTATTGTTTGTTTATGCAGAACTGAGAATATACACAGGATTCTATTCTTGTAAGCAAGTATTCCAGATTAGAGTCATAGTCCCAGCACCTAGTAGTTAATTATCAGCAAAATTTTAGATTTAGAAAGCACAAGTACTATTTTTTTTGTATTGACACAGAAAATGAGTTCTAAAAAATGTCCTAAAATTTTTCATGATCCTCTTACCCTTGGGAATTTTTGTATTTCTATCTAAGGGAGGATGTGAGGGCCATGTATATCAGAATCTCAGGGGAAATGATGTTAATTGCTTATATTGCTGCATTTCAGATGATGAGGAAACACAGGAAAGAAAAATTTATGGGCTCTGAGGATCAACTGACTTACAATTTGTATTCAACTCATACTAACCTGTGTGATCTTTCACAGACAGCTTACTTTCTCTAAGTCCATTTCATGGTCTGATATGCAGGATGGTTTCCATTAAGTACCAAGTACCTTATAAGCGTGATAGAATTTAGTACATAAAGCATCAGTTGCAAGTTTTAGCTTCAGTAGTCAGAGGCCTGTAGCCCTCATTACCCTGAATATGTTTCTACAAACAAACATTGTGTTGCTATTTAATGGTAATTAGAGGTTAACAAGGACTCAGTGTGATACTTGGTTTTGTCTTTTCAATAATTGAAATGTAATTGAATACTCATAATATTTTCATAGCTGTCACTGGAATTTTCAGGAATTTGAGAAATATTAGCTCAGCTAAAATTGTTGAGAGTTAGACATTTCTATATATGGTACAAGATGACTTTTTTGGTTTAATGAGGACACTTTCAACCTTCAAGTCAATGCAGGGCTCTTCAGTATTATGGTAAAAGTTATAGACATCAGGTTTTTATTTCCATTGGAGAAGGGGTGGGTGCATGTGCACGCGTGCAAAACTGAAATGTTATGGAATTAAGCAAATATCCAAGGGGCAAATGATGGGGAGGTCATTTATTTATTACAAGTTATGGTTGAGTTCTCAGGGTCCCTCAGAGCTGCACCATTTGTGAGAGCCACAAAGTAAATGAGTCTTAACAAGAATCTGGAAATTACAGCAGCTTCTCCTGCTTAGCCTGCAAGATAGACATCCACCCCCCACCCCCCTTATAGTAGGGGCAAGGAAGTAAATTCTGAGAAGCCAATGTCTTCTGTCATTGAAGAACACTGTATGACTGACCCTCCTATTTGAATATTAAATTAGTTAAGGCAGAACCTACACAATACCAATGGTATTAGTCATGTCTGCTGGGGCATCTATTACCAGATGTCACTTTTCTGATCTTTCAGGCTCAGCCCTCACTGTTTTTGGCACATCAGATTAAGCATCTGAGTACAATTTAAGTTGTAACAATGCAATCAACATGCCTTTGTGAGTGTGTGTGCGTGTGTGCACACATTCTTCTTCCTATCCTTCTATTTTGGGAAATGATGCTGTGGAGTCTCTCTGCTTCCTTACCTGGGAGGATAGGGATGATCTTTCTAGGCTCCCTCCCCCATATTTTACAGTCAATTAGGGAGCCTGCTTTCTGTTGTCTTACAACATTCATTTCAATGATTTATGGCAGCCTTTCAAGTAAATGCTCTCCATTGGAAAATAATGATTTATGTTAGGTGAGTAGCCAAGAGTTCCGATTCCATTCATTTTCTCACCTGTGGACCCCCTGGGAGGGAAACACTAGTTAAGAGGGGGTGGGCTGGTAAACTATACTTGCTTTCCAGATTGATTTAAAGTATGGTGGCTGGGAACTGATCTGTTCGCTTTACCTCTAAAATTAAGTCTAATTTGTAAATAAGAAAAGAACAAAAATCCAAGCCTCTGGTAGTTATTAATCACTAAGTACTATTACTGGAAGAAATAGAATTCTGTAAAGTTAGGCTGAGGAGAATGTTCTAAAAGATGCTAAGCTATTCTCCAGAAAAATAGGTTCCAAGGTCTTGTCCTCTCCTTCTATCTCTAAACTCCCTTTTCCCATATCTGTCTCCATTTCCTTGTCCCCCACCCCTTCCCCTCTCTATTCTCCTTTTCCAGTAGTATGCTCTGGATGAGTTTTCAGAGTGATGTATCTTTTTTCTTAAGATTTATTTATTATGTATACAGTATTCGGAGATGGTACCAGATCTCCTCACAGATGGTTGTGAGCCACCATGTGGTTGCTGGGAATTGAACTCAGGACCTCTGGAAGAACAGTTAGTGTTCTTAACCTCTGAGCCATCTGTCCAGCCCACATTATGTTTTTTTTTTTTTAATCATTGTTTGTTACTATGCCAACAACACAAACCTACAACACACTGCTCTTTTGAATTGTTCTCACATTGCCATTGTGTGCTTTTGTAATCCTGTAACCCCAGTTCAAAAGTCACCTCTATTGTTAAGCTCAGTGTTCCTCTCTGGTCTGCTTCTAAATGCCATGCATTTTAGAAGGTCCAGATCAAGACACAACATTTTCCAATTCTGTCTCCAGATGATATCTATCAAAGAGTCTGAAGTCTCTCTAGCGTCCCCCAGGAGGTAAGTGGGGGAGAAATTAAGAGCAACTCTGCTTCCTTTCAGATCTTTCTGCTCTGAAGAGCTATGGGTTTTATATATTATACACACTGTGATTTCCCTTTAGGCTTTTGAGTTAAAAGTTTCCTTAGATACAGTAAACATTTTATTAGTAAACTGTATGAGAAAAATGCATGCTTTTCAGCATCAATCAAAATATTCAGAATGGAACCAGAACCTACTATATAACAAGTGGTTAAAGACAGGGACATAAAAATGCTCGAGTTTATGCCTTCCCTTTCATGTCTAATTGTCCGATTGAACTCCTGACATTCTGTTTATTCCATTCTCAAGATTGGCCCATCTTAGTACCCCTGTTCCTCTTTGGGAGATCCATCTCCTCTGAGAAACCATTCCTGGTCTGGAGCTGTGTTTCATCTGAAGGCTCCTGGATGGGCAGCTGTGTTTGATCGTTTTTGTCATCTAAACACCCTTCAGTCTCAGAGACTGCTGTTTGAAAATCTCTTGGGTCAGAGTCTCTGCAAGGCACAAACAGAACTTTCAGGTAGAGTTACGTGAGAAGAGTTCAATGACCTGATTACTTAGGAGCATGTGATCTGTCTGAATACAGGAAATCACAAGGAGAGCATACTACTCAGAGTTCTGTCATATGATGGACTCAGGGAGGGAGCTATTTCTTTATTAAGGGATGCTAGAGGACAATCCTAAGAAAGACTCTTGACAGGAACTCTAATGTATGAGCAACTCTTAGAGTTCTTTGTAAGTCAGCAAGGAGGTAGCAGAAGAAATAAATTACCCAATCCTTCCATTTTTGCTGGACCTAATACAAGCTGAGGTATAAGAGTAAAACAGAGTCAAAAAGGGCTGGAGAGATGGCTCAGCAGTTAAGAGCACTGACTGTTCTTCCGGAAGACCTGAGTTTGATTCCCAGCATCCACATGGCAGCTAACAATTGTCTGTAATTCCAAGATCTGACACCCTTACACAGTTATACATGCAGGCAAAACACCAATTTACATAAAATAAAAAATAAGTATTAAGAAAAAACAGAGTAAAAAGAAGAAAAACGGAAAAAAAACCAGAAAAGGTATAAAGGAGTAAATTAACGTAAGTGATGTGACATGTTTCTTTATGATTTCTTACCCCTTTAAAAAGTTTCAATGGCATCTGCTTCCAGTTAGAATAAGAACCTATGTGAAATACCTTAATCGACACAAGAGCAAAAAGAGTCACTAAAAAAGCCAAATATCCTTACCAACTAGGAGTTCCAGAAACAAAGAAACCTAAAACTACTGAAGTTTAATAAAAAAAATTAGAGAAAGTGCTAAGCAAAAGTCAGTATTGCTTAGGTTGGAATTCATTGAAAAGCAAGATCTTTCCCAAATCTATAGGCTGGTGATTGGATTTTATGTGGAGACAGTCCAGTATACATATTACTCCACCAAGTAGCAAGCTCTCAGACACAATAGTCTCATGGCTTCACAGTCTAAGCAGTTCACACTCTGCAGGCTCATATTCCCAAAGACTTACACTCTTGAAATCTCCTAAAAAATCTAATTTTACATCTAGCCCTCTTGAGAGGACTACAGGCATCATCAAACTCAATCAGTCTTATAGTTTTAAGGTCAAGCCATCACATGGTTTTACAGATTTGAGATAACATAGTCTTTGGTCTTCAGGTAATGCTGAGGAGAGAAACAATATATTTTCAAAATGATTAATTTGAAAGAAACAAAATGAATCTGACTTTTCCACTAGAATTTTATCTAATTTATTGTCTCCTAAGATCACAATATGTCACCTAGTGGCTGGGTAGGAAGTTCCAGCTAGAATTAAAAGGCAAAAGACAGCAGCAGATCAGAGTCCTGGGGCTTTAATTCCAAGTTTTGTTTTAGTAATTATAAACACACAATCGAGCACATAAGTAGCTAAATTTATTATTGAGTCAGATTAATCAGCTTTTCTACTATTTGACCATTCTTCCTAGTAAAGAAATTTTTGTCTTATAAAACATACACACAATATAGAAGAATATAAGTTTATAGTATTTTTTTCTTTCAAGTCAGGGTTTTACTGTGTGATAGCATTGGCTGTCCTGGAGCTTTCTCTGTAGACCTTTCGAGTCTCAAACATACAAAAATCTGCCTGTCTCTGCCTCCCATGTGCTGTAACTAAAAACATGCGCAACCAATGTCTGGTTTAGGATTATAGGCTCTTTCACAAATCTTCCACAACATCTATTGTCAATTCACACACAACATTTAGGATATAAGAAAGCATTTCCACTTTATAATATAGATGTGGTCACTTAAACACACACATACACACACACAGAGAGTACCCTAAGGGGTCTAAATACTGAATCAAAGAAGAAAATGGTTGCAGTGATTCTCAACCTGTAAGTTTCAGTCCCTTTGGGGTTAAATGACCATTTCACAGGCATCTCCTCAAACCATAAGAAAACACAGAAATGTACATTACAATTCATAACAGTAGCAAAATAACAGTTATAAAGTAGGAAAAAATAATTTTATGCAAGGGGTTTTCACCACAAGATGGGGAACTGTTTTAAAAGGTCATAGCATTAGGAAGGGTAAGAACTACTGAATTAGAAGAACCATCACCAGGTTTTACAGTGTATAGGAAAAGATACATACTATTGAGGGTGGAGAGCTGAGTTGAAGGATATTAGAGGATTTTAGTCAAGCAAATAACCAACGGAGCTGCTACCATGACAAATGCACTATCTGACACAGGCAAAGGTCACTGAGGGGTAAGAGCAGTTTAAATCACTGGAGAAAGGGTGACTACATCCATGCCAGTTCATAGAATGCTTTCAAGCTGAAGCAAAGAGACTCCTGGTTGAAACTTTCAAGGACACAAGAGAAACTTGGAAAAGAAGAGAAAAGAAAATGAGTCCCAAAATTTTACCCCTGTAGAATAAGGCCTAAAGTTTTACAATTTGATAAAAAAAGTCTAGTAATCTAAAAAGTTCATGAATCTTAAACAGATTAATTACCAAAGAAACTGCATGTAAGAACAGAATTTCTAAACTATTGTAAATTCAAAATAAAATTCAAAAACAGTCAGAAGTCCCATTACATAAGGAAAAAAATGAAAGAAAAATGGCAGCTTCAAACAAATACACTTTTGAACAAATAAGAGCACTTCTCAGAAATATAAGTAAAACTACACCTATCTTAGATCAACAAAAGTTAAGACTTTTTGTTACCAGCATATCTACGATACAATATACACTTGGAGTACTCTTGGGTGGAGGAAAATGATAATAGGCAGAAATTAGAATATATTGAAGCAATAAAGTCCACAGTAAATAATGTAAGGATAAGGATAGATTGCATACATATGTGTACATATATTGTTTTATTACTTTAAAATGTTGGCTGAATTAAAATAACAATGATAACAACAAATATTGTAGACTTCAGAAAACTTATAAGTAAATAACTGATAATCACACCAAAGAGGTGAGAAAGTATATAAAAATGGTATAAAGTTTTTGTATTGCATTAAGGTGTCTGCCTATAGGATAAGCTGATAGAGTATCACCTTTATTGTAGTTTCTCAGAGTTAAATTAAAAGAACTTAAAAGGGAATAGAGATAGATCAAAATAACACAGAAAAGAAAGAGAAAGTACCCAGTCAAAAAAAGACATAAATTAAACAAAAAAAAAATGGTGGCAGAGTGGACGTTGCTACATCATAGATGTGAATGAACTAGAAATTCTATGTGCAAAAAAAATTGTCATGTTAATTAAAAAAATTCAGCACAGATCAATAAAGACTTGAGCAAAGGTTATCTCAAAAACAAAGAATAAGAAAACAATTATTAAAATTGGGCAAAATATCTCAACAGGTATTTTGTAGAAATGACTAGAGCAGTTTATAATAGTAAAATACATTTAATTTTAAAGATAGTAGTGTAAAATAATAAAAGTTATCAAAATTAATTTATTACTCTAAAGATAGGCCTTAATAGAACATTAAGCAAATAAAAAAAAAACCTAAAGAACTTAAGGAAAAATAGACAATACTTCTCAATAATCAATAAATTTGAAATCAAAAAGAAGTTTTGGTATCATTTTAAGCAACATCAAATATTGTTGATCAACAATGAAGTAATTAAATAAAAAATAAGTACTAATATAAATCTCAATCAGCTTTTTGGAAATTAGGCAATTCACTTTTAAACAATTCATGGATCAAAGAGGAAATCTTAGGGAAATTAGAAAATATTTTTGAACTCAATTGCAATTAAAATGCAATATATCAAAATCTGTGGGTTAGAACTAAGGCTTTCTTTATGGGAAACTTTTAACATCAAATGTTCACATGAAATAAGAATTAAATTAGTAAACCAAAGTCTGCTTTAAGAAGTTGGAATGAGAAAAATTAAAGAAAAAACTAAACAAGAGCAGAAATATTCATCAACTGTTTAGCAAAGAGAGAGAGAATAAATCATTAATATGAGGAATGGGAATCATCTATCACAATAGGACCTAGAGATAATGAAAGTATAACACGATATTTTAATCAACTTCCTGCTAACACAGGGTTCTCTCTCTCTCTCTCTCTCTCTCTCTCTCTCTCTCTCTCTCTCTCACACACACACACACACACACACACACATACACACACACTCACTCACTCACTCTCTTTTGCCTCCAGTGCCTTCCATGTCCCCAACCCCTTCTACTCATTCTCCAAAAAAAGTGGGATGGGAAAAATGATATTTATAATTTATATAGGATCTACACATCAAATTCTCAAAATAAGTAAAATATAGGAACAAATATGACTAACAAGCCAAGTTTAGCAGTAATCCCAGCACACAAGGGGCAGAGATAGAAATGTAACTTCAAAGCCACCCTCATCTACATAGTGGGTTTAAGGCCAGCCTGGGCTACTTGAGATTCTGTCTCAAAAACTAACATATTCTAAAAGATAATTTTTGATGAGGCAACTTATGCATAATGTAAAACTCAATTTAACCTCCTTTAAATATAAGTTCGGTAGCATAAAATACATTCTCAATGCTGCAACCCCATCCTCACCATGAATCTTCAATGAATTTAGTCATGTTCATTTCTTTTGCAACATTATTGAACCTCTGTAATGTTGTAAACATTGGGGTTCCAGTAAAAGGTATCTTCCCTGAAAGTACTGAATTTTTCTCTTAATATTATGAGGCATAAATTTTAAATATTTAGTTAACTTTATTGTGCAGATTTAATTTAGTTACATTCTTTAAGGGTCCCATAGAAAAATGATTTTACAAAAATTCTTAATTATTTAATGTGTTTAAATTCATATTCTTAAAACGATGTTACCATGCCAGTGTCTAACTGAAAATAGCAGGTTTCCCCAAAATAAGTTGAAAATACTTTTGTGTATCATTTTAGTATTCACAAGCCATGGTGGAAGAGATTCATTATTTAACAAGATTCTCGTTCAAAAGCGGGATTTTCCCCTCCAACTATAGGAACACCAGACTCACTCTTGAGGGAGGGGGGACAAAACTGGATTTGGCCAGGAATGGAGACTGATCCAAGCATTATTGGGTCAGTGGGACCATAGGACTGTCTGCTCCCTGCCCAGGGAAGGGATGTGGAGTTGCAGAGAAGAAAAATGACAAGATGTGGTGGGAGGGGGAAGAGACCTTGAATAAGGATATACAGGGATGGAAAAAAAAATTCAGAGGGAAAGCTGAACACAAAATAAATATATGCGTAGCAATCTTATTTGCATTACCACCCTTGATAAGCCATGCTTATGATTCTTATCCTCTTTATAGTTATTGTTAACTTTTCCACATTTTAAATTCATGTTACTATGTTAATGTTTTTTTTGTTAAATACAAAATAAAGAAGAAAAAAAAAAGCGGGATTTTAATTGGCAATTAGCCTTCACCTTTCTCCAATATTTCTTTGTTTAGGCAGCTCCATCTTAAATTATTATAGATTGACTCATTCTATATTTAAAATCTAGCCATTCATCACAATGAGAAAAGAAAATATTCCTTTTTTTCAACATTTAGATTTATAGTCATAGCAGCTCTTATTTTAAGGAAACTCAACCTTACAATGCAAAGCTTATATTTAGAGATTCACTAAGATGGGCAAGACAAGACATTCATACCTTCACTCTGGTATAATGATAACTGGTTAATGTAATGAGCATTGAGTGAGTATCTCTCAAAGCTTCACTGGTCCTGAGTGTGGTTATACTGCTGGATGCTATGTTTAAGAGGTAGAACCTTACAGAGAGTCAGTATGTCATTGAGAATGCATCTTTAAAGGGCACTAGGATTCTGTTCTGTCAGTCCCTTTCTTCATGCCCCCTATCTCATGGCATATACTGTCTGCCTGGCATAGGCTCCTGCTATGTGATACTCTTGTTATAGGCCAAAAGAACCATCTACATCATCTTGGACCATTTCTCCTTACAGGTCAACTAGAAAGAATTTCAATAGAGTAATAGAAAGTTGTTTGATGCAGAGAAAGTGTTTTGTTTTTTTTTTTTCCATTGAAGTAGACTATACTACTCCATTTATTTTTACTAATTATACTACGGCAACTAAAAATGTAATATTAAATAAAATGATTTAAAACCTGAGTTTATCTTAGTCATACTGTCTTCCTGTCAAAGGCTTGTGGAGGTAAGAGCTGATTCATTCTATTCTAAGTACTTTTTCTTTTTTTAATCCATGTATCCCCTTGTTCAGGCTCCCTTATTGCTCCTACCCCTCCCACTCACTCACTCTTCTCTACATCAGTTCATCTCCTCCCCAGCAAGGGCAGAACTAACCAAGGTGGCATAGTTCAACATCGAATCCAGGCAGATCTGCTTTCCTCACTGCCACATCAAGACTGAGTCAGGTGTTTCTCTTGAGGGAATAGGATCCAAGGTGCCAGTCCAAGGTGTTTCAGATCCCAGCTGTTCAGTGGTTGTGGCTTGCAGCTTGAATATGCTAAGCTTTCTTTGTTTAAAGTACACTAATGAGTGAGTACATCCCTGCTTATCTGTCTGGGTTTGTGAGACCTCAATCAGGAGGATATTTGCCAAATCCATCCATTTGTCTGCAAATTTTAGGGTATCATTTTTTCTCATTGCTGAGTAGTACTCCATTGTGTAAATGTACCATAATTTGTTAATCCATTCTTCAGTTGAGGGGCATCTAGGTTGTTTCCAGGTTCTTGCTATTACAAATAATGCTGCTATGAACATAGCTGAGCTAATGCCTTTGGGGTGTGAATGTGCATCTTTAGGGTATATGCCTAGTAGTGGTATTCCTGGGTATTTGGGGAGATTGATTTTCAATTTTCTGAGAAACTGCCATTCCAGAGTGGCTGAACAAGCTTACACTCCCACCAACAATGGAAGAGTGTTCCCTTTGCTCCACAACCACTCCAGCATAGGCTGTCATCTGTGTCTTTTAACTAAGTCAATCTGACAGGTGTAAGGTGGTATTTCAAAGTTGTTTGGATTTGTATTTCTCTGATGGCTAAAGATGTTCAGCACTTTTTCAAGTGCCTTTCAGCCATTTGTAATTTTTCTGCTGAGAATTCCCTTTTTAGTTCTGAACCTCATTTTTTGGTTGGGTTATTCACGATTTTGGGCTCTAGATTCTTGAGTTCTTTATATATCTTAGAGATCAATCCTCTATCACTTGTAGGGTTGGTGAAAATCTTTTCCCATTCTGTAGGCTGTCGTTTTGTCCTATTTACAGTGTCCTTGGCTTTACAGAAGCTTCTCAGCTTCAGGAGATCCCACTTATCAGCATTATTAATAATAGCAAGAACCTGGAAACAACCTAGATGCCCCTCAACTGAAGAATGGATTAACAAACTGTGGTACATCTACAAAAAGGAGTATTACTCAGCAGTAAGAAAAAAATGATATCCTAAAATTTGCAGGCAAATGGATGGATTTGGAGAATATCCTTCTGAGCAAGGTATCACAAACCCCAGAAAGATAAGCAGGGGACGTACTCACCTATTAGTGAACTCTAAACAAACAAACAAAAACATCAAAGCATGTCCAAGCTGCAAACCACAACCACTGAACATCTTGGGATCAGAAACACCTTGGATTGACCCTTTGGATCTCATTCTCCCTAGAGGAACACCTGACTCAATCTTGAGGTTGGGGGGAGAAAAGTGAATTTGCCAGGAGTGGAGGCTGAACTAAGTAATATTGGGACCTTGGAACCTTGGAATCGCCTGCCCGGAGATGTGGAGAAGAAAGAATAACCTGATGTGGTGGAAGGTGGAAGGGACCTTGATTAAGGATATACAAGGATAGAAAGTGTGACTTCTTTATCCATAATAATAAAAAAAAAGAAATTGTGACTCACAATGTAGAACTTATATACTTTTTATTCCAACTTTGATGGTAGAACCAAACCTATGATCAATATCTATTTCCTTTTATATGGTAGTTATTAGACTCAAGTCACATGAAAAAGCATATTTGCACACCAGAAACATTTATTAAAAAAAAAGAAAAGAGGAACATAACAACAGACCCCCATAGAATCCAGAAAATTATCAGGTCATATTTTGAAAATCTACACTCCACAAAAATGGAAACCTAGAAGAAATGGACAGATATCTGGACAGTTACCATTTACCAAAATTAAATGAAGATCAGATGAAATACCTAAATAGCCCTAAAACCCTAAAGGAAATTGAGGCTGTCATTAAGAGCCTCTCAATTAAAAAAAGCTCAGGTCTAGATGGCTTCAGTGCAGAGCTCTAACAGACACTCAAAGATGAGCTATTACCAGTATTCCTCAAACTGTTTCACACAGTAGAAATTGAAGGAATATTTCCAAAGTCTCTTTATGAGGCCACAATTACCCTAATACCCAAGCCACTCAAAGATACAACACAGAAGGAGAATTACAGACCAATTTCCCTCATGAATATTGATGCTAACATTCTCAACAAAATTCAGGCAAACTGTATACAACAACAAATAAAAAAAAATATCATCCACTATGATCAAGTAGGCCTCATCCCAGAAATGCAGGGATGGTTTAACATATGAAAAACCGTAAATGTCATTCATCATATAAACAAACTGAAAGAAAAAGAACCACAAGATCATATACTTAGATGCTTAAAAAACCTTTGAGAAAATTCAACACTCCTTCATAATAAAAGTCATGGAGAGATCATGAATACAGGGAAAATATCTAAATATAATAAAGGCTATTTACAAGAAGCCAACAGCATACATCAAATTTAATGCAGAAAAACTCAGAGCAATCCCAGTAAAATCAGGAACTAGACAAGGATGTCAACTCTCCCCTTATCTATTCAATATAGTTCTCAAAGTTTTAGCTAAAGTAATAAGAGAACAAAAGGAGATTAAGGGGATACAAATTGGAAAAGAAGAAGTGAAACCATCTCTGTAGATGATATGATTGTATACATAAGTAACCCACAAAATTCTACCAGGGAATTTCTACAGCTGATGAACACCTTCAGCAATGTAGCAGGATACAAGATTAACTCAAAGAAATCAGTAGCCCTTCTATACGCTAAAGATAGAAGAGCTGAAGAAGAAATAAGGGACACATTACCCTTCATATTAGCTGCAAATAGTATTAAATACCTTGGAGTAACTATAACCAAAGAAGTATGAGATCTATTTGACAAATCTTTAAATCACTGAAGAAAGAAATTGAAGAGGATATCAGAAAATGGCAAGATCTCCCATGTTCCTGGATAGGTAGGATCAACAGAGTAAAAATGGCAATTCTAGCAAAAGCAATCTACAGATTCAATGCACTTCCCATCAAAATCCCAACACAATATTTTACGGCCATTGAAAGAAAAATACTCAATTTTATTTAGAATAATAGGAAAGCCAGGATTGCTAAAACAATTTTGTTCAACAATAGAACCTCAGGAGGTATCACCATCCCTGACATCAAGCTATACTATAGAGCTACAGTAATAAAAACAGCATGGTACTGGAATAAAACAGACTTGTGGACCAATGGAATAGAATTGAGGATCCAGACATTAACCCAAAAACCTATGAACACCTGATCTTTGACAAAGAGGCCCAAAACATTCAATGGAAAAAAGATAGTATATTTAACAAATGGTGTTGGCATAGCTGGTGGAAGTGTGTAGAAAAATGCAAATAGATCTGAGCCTGTCACCCTGAACAAAACTCAAATCCAAGTGGATCAAAGACCTCAACTTAAACCCAGCCACTTTGAATTTGATAGAAAAGAAAGTGGGAAATACACTTCTACAAATTGGCACAGGCGACCACTTCCTAAATATAACACCAGTGTCACAGACACTAAGACCAACAATAAATAAGTAGGATCTCTTGAAGCTAGGAAGCTTCTGCAAAGCCAAGGACACTGTCAATAGGACAAAATGACAGCCTACAGAATGGGAAAAGATTTTCACCAACCCTACAAATGATAGAGGACTGATCTCTAAGATATATAAAGAGCTCAAGAATCTAGAGCCCAAAACCTTAAATAACCCAATCAAAAAATGGATTACAGATCTAAAAAGGGAATTCTCAGCAGAGGAACTACGAATGGCTGAAAGGCACCTGAAAAAGTGCTCTTCATCTTTAGCCATCAGAGAAATGCAAATCAAAACAACTTTGAGATACCACCTAACACCTGTTAGATTGGCTAAGATAAAAGGCACAGATGACAGCCTATGTTGGAGAGGGTGTGGAACAAGGGGAACACTCCTCCATTGTTGGTGGGAGTGTAAGCTTGTTCAGCCACTTTGGAATGCAATATGAAGGTTTCTCAGAAAATTGAGAATCAATCTCCCCAAGGACCTAGCAATACCACTTCTGTGTGTATACCCTCAAGAGGTACATTCACACTCCAAAGGTATTAGCTCAACTATTTTCATAGCAGCATTATTTGTAATAGCAAGAAACTGGAAACAACTAGATGTCCCTCAACTAAAGAATGGATTAACAAACTGTGGTACATCTACACAATGGAATACTACTCAGCTGTAAGAAAAAACGATATCCTAAAATTCACAGGCAAATGGATGGATTTGGAGAATATCCTCCTGAGCAAGGTATCACAAACTCAGAAAGATAAGCAGGGGATGTACTTACTCATTAGTGGTCTCTAAACAAACAAACAAGAAAAAAGCTAAGCATGCCCAGGTTGCAAACCACAACCACTGAACAGCTTGGTATCAGAAACACCCTGGACTGACCCTTTGGACCCCACTCCAACTATAGGAACACCTGAATCACTCTTGAGGGAGGGGGGACAAAACTGGATTTGCCAGGAGTGGAGACTGATCTAAGCATTATTGGGTCAGTGGGAGCATAGGACTGTCTGCTCCCTGCCCAGGGAGGGGATGGGGAGTTGTGGAGAAGAAAAAATGACCTGATGTGGTGGGAGGGGGAAGGGACCTTGAATAAGGATATACAGGGATGAAAAAAAAAATTTAGAGGGAAAGCTGAACACAAAGTAAATATATGTGTAGTAATCTTATTTGCATTAAAAAGAAAAAGAAAACAGACTAGGCAAATAAAATATTGACAAGATTCAATTTAAACCTCAGCAACATACAATATGTTCTTAATTTTTCTTTCAACTCTGCATTATGCTTATTAATTTTCTTCATCAACTAACATCTTCAAACAATTTAATTGTTCTATAAATGTTATACATGTCAATTAAAAGAAATGAGGTAAGCTCTAGAGATGCCTTCATGGTTAAGAGTGCTTGCTGCTGCTCATCAAAGAACTCTCAATTTCAGAAGATAGAACCTATGTCAGATGGCTCACAGCCACCCTATATCTCTAGTTTCAGGGGATAGGACATTCTTTTCTGGCCTTCACAGGCACCAACACAAATTGTGGTCATACCCACACAATACAACATTTTAGAAAGAGAAGTTTCATGATGGAATGTTGATAGTTTTATATTATTACCAAAAATACAACAAGCTGCCGTCTCAGTGGTGGATAAGTAAAATGGTTAAAAAAAATGTGAAGACGAATAGATTATTTTCATTAAATTAAAACAAAATTTCAAAAGCTAAAATTATTGTAGTCTTTATAGAAAATATGTATACAGAGCTTAGGAAAAACAGGTACTATTAATGTTCTATGACCATGCAAGTTTTCTTTCCACTTGATGTAAAATTCCACATGAGACTATATTTTACTGGTGACTGTTCAAGCCTGGAATTAACATTTTAAAACTAGAATTATACTTAATTTTAATAATTTTATAATTCATACTAAATGACTAGAACTATAGGTCAATTAATATTAGAATTTTTTAAAGCAGTAATGATAATTTCTTTTTTTTATAGGTCATCTCTTTTAATGAGTAATTTTTAACAAAAATTGAGGCAGTAATGGTAACATAATGTTTTGTTTTACAAAGATATAAAGAGGTAGTAGTATAAAAAATAAACACTGAGATTGTATAAATAGATTTACTAGGCTGATTCTGGCTATGCTCAATCTCTTGGTCACCCTATTCTTTACCTTGATCCCATATATCAACAAGACTAAGCAAAGCACTGAATGTCACTACAAGGAGGACTACCCATTCTCAGTGACTTAGAAGAATATACACTGAGACTGCAACAAAATTTTATTATTTAATTTGTATGGGGTTGAAACTTTCTTTTTTTTAAAAAAAAAAAATCTTTATTTATTTATTTGCCTTGGTGTTTGCCTGGAACTGGAACTACAGACAGTTGTTAGCTGCCATGTGGGTGCTGGGAATCGAACCCGGGTCCTCTGGAAGAGCAGAGGGTGCTCTTAACCGCTGAGCCATCTCTCCAGCCCCGAAACTTTCTGTATATTAATAAAAATTAATAACAACTCACTGTAACACATGTTATGTCTCCATACTTCTATCCCTATAATGCTGTGATTCTGAGAGTGAGAAAGGCATGAATGAATTATGAGCAGTAAGCTGAGTTAAAACAGAAAATGGAAGCATCGTAAGGTTGGCCCTAATTGTATTTATTGTCTTTTCTTCAGAGTTAGATTGATAATGATGTGGAGAAGCTAGGATGAGCTGAAGGAAACGAAGGGCTGCATCCAGAAAATTTTAAACTGAGCATCCTAAACAGCTAAGATGAACACTGGATCCCCAAGCGGCAGCCTCATAGGGGCTTCATGTTTGAAACATCTAAGTAGAACCCCAATTTAGATGCAGATTTCTATGTATCAAACTGCTAAACATCAAAGCATCCTATGCTAAGTGAATAGGAAGGTTTCAAGTAGTAAGATGTCTGCATAGGATAGAAGTGATGTTTCAAATTCCAATTACAATATTAAATGGGAAAACATGCTGGAAAGTAGCTGTGTGTAATACTGATTGTTACTGCATCTTAAACGACATTCGAACAAGCAGAAACTCTAGCTCTTAAGTCCAAGAGCAGGTGTCCCTTATTGCCGATATTGTTATGATCTAAAACCAGATCCAGAAGAAAAGGACTTTTCATTGAGAAAAACAACAGCTCAGGGCCATAAGTTAGAGACACTATTCCTTGGGGTCTGAGCAACAATATTTTATCAAGAAATATCTTGATCATTTTGATGTATGTCCTTCATCTGTTATCATAAAATATGGACTAGTACCAACATCTGATAAGTAATTAAAAGTTGGTGAATGTCCTAGGAAATGAAATGGTACTATGCTTTGTAGAAAACAAATTTGATAGCCTGTGCATGACAGTTTATAGCACAAAGTAAGACATACTGGTTGCATTTTGCTTACAAATATTTTGATTGCATTTATTGAATTCAATAAAGTATAATGAGGTACTTTTAGCCTCTGGGCAAAGCTGACACAGAATTTAATTTGCACTAGTCAGCTGATGGCACAAAATGTCTCTGGGGAAAATTGTGCTGTTCTACACAAACATGCATCTTTTGCTGACAGATCCTTGGAAATCATGCTTAGAAACTTTGTATTCAAGGAAGGAGGGGACCCTAAACACTGCTGGAACAAAATGAGTGCTTGCTATAACAATTGAAATGTTTTTAGACATCAATTTCCTCCCTAAAGGTCAATATTTTATTTTATTTTCAACTTGAAGCAAAGGGCATTGTCCAAAGAAGCATACACACCAGGGAGTGGTTCTACTTAAGGAAATTTGGTAAGAGATAGTGAGGGCAAGAGAGATTGTATGAAATTAATTCCATTTTTCAGTGGTGAATACATGCTCTTCTATGTTCCTGATAATTCGAGATAAAGGTGACTTTCAGTGAATAAAATAAGGATTTTTTTTTCCCTAACAAATGAGAATTACATGACCTTGTAAGTCATTCTCATTACTGAGGTATTGACAGACATATTGGTTGTTGCCAGCAGGTATATGGACTGAAATTTAGGGGAGGAGAAAGAACAGATGGGGCAGGGATCTGGAGTTAGGGTGGGGGATTCACACAGACACAGATGGTAGGGAGCAGGTCATTTTTGTTAGGTTGAGAGAGACCAGAGTTTCAGCAGTGGAAAGTTGACATCCATCAGTCAGCTTCCTCATAATAGCAGGATTGATCCTTGTGGTCTGAGGGTGGAAGAAAGGGTTTGGTCATCCCACACTCCACAGGAAGGGACTTACCTTTCACACTGTCAGTAGGATGAGCCCTGAGTTAGTTTACTTTTTAAAAGTTGTTGTGAGTCCTTCCCAAAAATCTCAGTTGAGTCACTATCTAGAAGCTATAAATTTCCAAGAGTCTTTGTTTTTGATGAAATTTCCTGTGTTACTTGGTAACATAAAAATAATGATAAAAATAAAAAACAGTGTGACAAAGTTTTCCAGATGATGTTTGGGCCTCTTCTGCCTTTCTGGCAATTCCAAGGAATCCAAAGGCTACCTGATGGTGGATATGTATGCTCCTCAAGAGAAATGCTGTGTGAATCTCTTTCATCTCTTATAGCCAAGAGTCTGAAGTGGAGGGAAATATTTATCAAGTGAAATAAGTCAAATTATAGAAAATATATCAAAATGATTTTAACATGCCAGCAGACATATTTTCTAACTCATTCACTGTTCTTCTGAAACTTTCTGGAGATGTGAAAGGCTGCTGAGGGAAGAGGCCACAGCAAATGGCATCGTGACCTGGAAGAAGCTAATCGTTATGTCAGTGTGAGGAGACACTGTTGTAATAGGTTTCTGACCCGGATTATCTGGTTTTAGCCCTGAGGTTCTGAGATACTGACCCGCAGGAACCATGCAGACCCACAGAATCACACAGACCCTTATAATATTTTTATGCTGATTAGCCTAGGACCTAGGCAGATAACTTGCTAACTCCTTCATCTGAACTCAAGACATCTTGTTCAGCTGTCATCTTTCAATGTATAAGAGGCTTATTTTATTTTTACTTTTTATAAAAGCTTGTTTAGTTCCTATTTATATTGGAAATACTAGCCAGTTTCTACCTCCCAATCTATACACAATCATTTGGATTTCTGTTGCACTTCAGACAACACAGAACCATGACTGGTAAAAATTTATAGCTCAAGTATTTCTAAATCTCTAGTCAGATTTGTGATTTGAAACTTCAGATTTCAATGTACAGAAATTGTGACTTGGAGCAGCATGTACAAACCACAGTCTGGATTAGTTTTCAAATGCTTTGGGTTTGGAAAAGCTGAAATGTTTATTGCCAAGCTCCTCTCTTCTTAATTTAAAATAAAAAAAAATCATTTGTGTTTCAAGGGACATTTAATCCACATGGTTTCTATTCATTTGCACTGAAGTTGTCAAACAGTCTTGTGATCATAAGTCTCTACCCTTATGCTTAAAGCTGAGTTTTTCCAGAGCATCTAAGCTGACCTCTCAGAAGAATGCGCTGAATTTCAAACACAGACATCAGGGATGGGCAAAATGTGAGTATCTCACCTGCTACAAAGATGAAAATTTGGGGCTTTTTAACTATGACTCAAATCGTTTGATGTAGCTGTTCACTTGCCCTTAGAAATATGTGATTCTTTCCTACAAGGAAAAATAGTCCTGGAGTTCTCAAGATTATAATAGTATATGGAGATCAATGAAACAAAAGGACTCTTTTGAACTATAAGAGAATGTGAATATTAAATATTAGAATTTTATAACATCATCAACAAAAACCTACTCATTTCAAAGATCACTGTTTCAATATTTAAGTTTCTTTCAATTTCTTTTAAGGCTTCACCTAATGAAACAAATGAACTAGCTTTCTGTCTCTACAGTACTTTATCTAATATAAACATGCTTTAAAAATTGATGAGGATAATAACTATGTGTTTAAAGCTTGTTCCTTCTTCACTAAATATAGTTCATAATTTGCAATAGTTCTTACTTTCCTGTAAAACATCTGAGAGCACATTTCATATGCTGGGGAAGACTGCCATAGCCCTGTTTGGGAACGCCAGGAACTTTTGTTTTATGAGAATCTTACAATAGCTACCCCCATTTGGATCTCCCAGGAAGTGTTAATTCTCAAGACTTCCTCTTTTATCATGAGATCAAACCATTTGGAGGGCTTATTATCATGTACCCAACAAAACACAATCTGTTGTGTTAATTATGTAAACACGTTTTATAATTGTGAAGACCAAGCTAAAGTAGACAACTGGGTAGGTGAGAAAAGATCAAAGATCTTCCTGGATAAGTGGCTAGGCTAATTAGTGTTTGCCCCCCAGTTCTTCTCCAAGGGGGATTTTAAACCCAAGCTTGGGAAAATGTAGTGAGCAGAGAAGCGTTTTTTTTCATGTGTCTTCCAGGCTCTCCAAACCTACTTAAAATCACTGGAGTGGAAAAAAGAAAGAATGAAATTAAGAAAGAAAGAGAGAGAGAGAGAGAGAGAGAGAGAGAGAGAGAGAGAGAGAGAGAGAGAGAGAGAAAACCTAGACTATGAGTTTCTCTTCAATAATTTTAAAGCAAAATATAGAAAAGAATTATCTGATCAAACATAGGTGATTTTTGTATGAGAAAGCAGCTTTTTCTCTACCCCATCTCTAACAAGACAGACTGCATATAGTTTCCTTCAAAGTCATCTAGAGAACTACAGTATCTATGCTTTTGTGGCATTTTTTTCCGTAAGTACCTAAGTTTCAGAAATACAAGGACTTATAGGAAGTGCCTCACTCTCAATAAGATTACCTGGGCTTTTTATTCCTCATTCTTACATATCAAACACTTGATTTTCTCTCTTCTTATAGAAATGTCATTTGCAAGATATAGGAATTGTTCTTTGAGACTGTAGTTTTCGACTGTTAGCACCATCTGCTCCTTTGGTGCTACACCAAGTATGAAGACCCATGGATTCAGTATTAGCTTCTCTCTCTTTCAGTGAACCTTGCTCCTTTCATTTCTAAATTTTGAACATATGAATTCTACAGAATGTTCTTCATTACCTCAAATAATCTAATAGATACAGTGATTTTTAGTAAAATGTAATGATCTTTAATTTTCAATTTTCTTTAATTCTTTAATTTTCTCTGAAAATACTTTCCTTTTTACTTTTTGGTTTTCAAATACAATACATACAGGCGACAGGGTATTTTTGGTTCATTGATTTGGTGTCTCTAAACCCAGAACTTAACCACCCACTTTTCTCAAACTTTTTTAAAAAGTTATATGTGCTTCTTAACAAGCACAGCTGGGTTGTACTCGTCAGGGCCCTGCATGAGTTCTGCCTAAGGGCCTTTCTTTTTTGGCAGTCCTAATCTTGCTTCCGTGATGTTTGATACAAGAACTCAAGACATTGCCCTTCCAGCTTCACCTTTATCTTGTACCCTGCTGGTTCATAAGTTTGTGGTTGCTATCTGAAATTCAACTTAAATATTTCCTCCATTCTACCAAAATTCTCTTTATAGAAGAAACAATATGACAATAATAATAATATATGCTAATTTTAAAAAACATTGATAGGCATATTGAAATGAGTAAAAATCATCTGTAATATCAGTAGTCTAACTTATACTAACTTAGAAACACACTTGAAGTATATTGTGCTTTTTGTATATGATATAGTTCTAATAGATATTCTAGATATGTGTTCTTTTTGTCATCTAGCCTAAATAAAACACTCTTAACACACAGACATTAATATTTTAACAATGTCATATAATGGTTTCATCTCTAGAAAGACAGTTCTTTGTCAGTAGACATAATGAGAAATGGCACATGCATATGAAATAAGAACCAAAGTTGTAGGAGAAATATTAGATTATGGGCATGCCACATAGACCAGAAAAGTTTATATATTGGAGCAAATAATAAAAAGATTGGTTCTTCTTGTAGCAAAAATGAGTAAAAAATGAATAGTTGTAGTTTTTCTCTTGAACATTAAAGTCACACTGGTCTCCCTTAACTCTCATGTGAACTTTACGTAAACACACACACACACACACACACACACACACACCACTCATCTTAATAACCTCAAATGTTCATCAAATTTTGTTTTATCTTTCATTCCTCATTGACTTTGCACATTTCTCAAACAATGTTCCTCAATGAATAATGGCTTGGTTGGTGACTGAATACCACTAATTCACACAAGAGTTACCATCTGGTGGTGCTTATTTTTGCATTTTCTCCAGTTTGATTAGTTTTGACACTATGAGAACACAGGAATCTGTGGTGTCTTCTTTACATGCCTAAGCCCTTAAATGTCACCCCTACTCTTAGCTAAGTCAGTGTTCTGCAGTATCCTTGTACCCCAGGCTGAGGGTTAGAGTACTTGCTGCTAATACAGGCTCAGGAATTCCATCCTATGTATGCTGATGCACCTTGTTGATACTCAGATCCCAGGACAGTAAAATGAGTATATCCTATTATAGAACATGCTTTACTTCCCAGCAAGCACAGGATGAGCATATGATATAAACAAGAGAATTAGGAGAGGACAGTGATCTGTGATTGAGAGTACAGAAAGACCTAATGATGCCAAATGAAACTCAATTTTGTTTTGTGTGGAAGCAATGTCATTTTATAATTCTAATAAAGAGAGGAGAGTTGAGACTAACAATCTAGATTTATAAAAGTTTTTTTTTTTCCACTAGAAGATTTCTTTGTATGTGTGGCATCTTTCAAGATGAAAATCATCAAGAAAAGTTCTCATGCTTTGGCAATAAAGAAGAAACTATAATGTGTACAGGATGTTTGCTTTTCTGCTTCCTATATACAATAGGCGTCTTAGAAGTTACTAAATTTGCTTAGGTATTGTCCAGTCTCCCAGTTCATTTATTACATCACTCTGCCTAACTAGCCCAAAGAGAACCAAAAATACAATCATAATTTTTTTCAGGAAGATGTGAAAATTAATATGGCATGTAGGTGCTGTTGGTTCCAATTAAAATCAATATCTGTCCTGATTTGTATCCCCTTGTATCTATGATAGAAAGGGGCTGGCTAAGGGGATACATCTGCTCCTCTCTCCCAAAGGGGCTCAAAACAAGTGAATGACCCGCAGTGTTTATTATTAAGTTTTCAAAGGGAAAGTTGTTTTGGTCTAATTGAAGCAATAATATGAGAGAGGTTATTTCTGGTCAGTTCCCTGCTGTTTTCGCTCTGGAGAATATATTCCAGGTGTGCACTGGTCTGCTTTGCAGGCATAAGGCTGCCTTCCCGTGAGCTTAGGCACGCTAGTGCCAGAAGAGCAGTAAACTAGAGGCAGGGGTTTAAGCCTGTTTGAGTCTCTCAGAGAAGCCCATTTTAGTTAACTTCACAGTGAACCAGATGGTTAATGAATGCATTAATTTTCACAAGGTCCGGTATCCATGGAATCAAGTAACCGTCAATCCCTAATACTATAAAGTATTCTTTGAATTTCTCTTAATCCAAATTGTCACATTACAAAAAGAAGCCATGCCATTATATTGCTAGGTTTTTGTTTTTAAAATAATTTTCTCTTCCAGGTGAACTAATGATCTCTTGAAATAAATGAAGAGATAAAAATTACTCAAATTGCTCAAAATAATTCATTATTCAAACATAACAGCTTGTTCTATAGCCTTTTTTTTTTCCAGAAATAAGAATGCTGGACAATGACTTCCAAATTTCCTTGAGATTCTATAACTGCCTTCAGGATGACGGACTGAGGTGACATATGCTGAAACTAGATTTTAGATATAAAGCAAATTTTCAGTGTGTATTTGCCTAGAATTTGTCCATGTGATAACTGTTTCTAAGAAAGCATAAAGATGTTTGCAAGCAACAGTTGGAGAATTTTAGTAACTGTTTCCCACTAACTCACTAATGAGTGTATGCTGTAAACTTGGATATTATTTTGAGGTATTTTTCATTAACATTAAAAAATAGAAAAAGGTGATTGTTTAATAGCAATCAACCTTAATTTGGAGAACTGTATGCAATATTTATTTAAGAGGGATGACTATTAATTAAATGCACAAATAACCCACTCTGGTAATTATAGGAAGAAAAGACTTAAAGTTGAAATTCAATGTCTTCTGGGTTGCAAGTAGAATTTTAAAGTTTTGATTTTGCTTACTCTCATGTGTGAACCTAATATGAACCCACAGAGCACAATAGTCACATTAAGAACATGGGCTGGATTTCAGGCTAATCAAGGGAAATGCCTGGGGAGGGTGGTGGTGGTGATGTCTGTTGCTCACCCGCTTAATCACGCAGACTTTCTGAATCCAGGATGCTTCCAAAGTCAGAATGGTAGCGATTTCTCAGTTCACATTCCCAGATGTGGGAGTCAAAGGGTCTAGAACCAAATGTCCTCCAAGGAGAGGCGTTTGGATGAGAATAGCTTTGCTTCTCCAGAGAGAGAATAATGAGCAGCACCATGTCAAGGGCATCATATTTATAAAGTGCTTTGGGTTCTTTGGATGCTCTTCAAATGTCCCAAAAGATGATTACTTACGTGTTTTCACCGAGAGGGCAGAAGCCAGTTTCAGTGGCCATGTATCAGTCAAATGGAGCCGACATCCACATTCCTTTCATTATTCTTTGCCTGCCCCTCCAAATACCACACACACAGCTATGGTCAATTACAGGGAAGCAGGTGAGGTCTACAAATTAACACGGAAAGAAGTGGTGAAAGTCCTGGGCGTGAGGGAGGTTAGAAACTGAGAGAGAAGAGAAAGCTGGAGCTGCCCGTTGGGAAGGCGAGAAACAATGCCACTTAATCAGGGAGCAGACAGTCCTATGGTCCCCCTGACCCAATAATGCTTGGATCAGTCTCCACTCCTGGCAAATCCAGTTTTGTCTACTCTCCCTCAAGAGTGAGTCAGGTGTTCCTATAGTTGGAGTGGGGTCCGAAGGGTCAGTCCAGGGTGTTTCTGATCCCAAGATGTTCAGTGGTTGTGGTTTGCCACTTGGGCATGCTTGGCTTTTTTTCTTGTTTGCATATAGAAATCAATGAGAGAAGTTTTATATTCTTAAACAGAAAACAAAACAAGTACACATGCTCCCCACACTAAGTGATTCCCAAACTTTATGATGTTATGGTCGTCAGTTGATGGAGACTAGTTTCCAAACAAAAAAGAACTGTCTTCTTTAATATGTACTGACGAAAGAAGTAGATAAATCTACATATAACAAATGATTTGAAACAATAAAAATAGAACAACATTACCTATAGTCAGATGTTTCTGGCCTGTCCAGACCAATGGTCTAGAGGAATCTTTCCCATCTATGTTCCCATAGTCACTTATAAAATAATTATTCTGAGGCTTATATTAATTACAAGTTGTTTGGCCTATGGCTCAGGCTCATTATCAGCTAGTTCTTACAATTAAACTCAACTCATTCTTGTTAATCTATGTATTGCCACATGGCTTCTGGCTTACCTGTAATTTTACATCTTGCCATTAGGGCAGCTGTATTACATTTCTTTTTGACATTGCCCTTCTTCTCCTTTATCTATGCTTGATTTTCTACCTGCCTCCAAGCTGTCTTGCCAGAGGTCAAAACAGCCTTTTTTATTAACCAATGATATTCACAGCATACAGAAAGGAGTCTCACATCACTTCTCCTTTTCTGTCTAATCAAAAATGAAGGTTTTAATTTCAACATGGCAAAATTACACATAACCCAACAGCTATCAAGCAATAATTTTTGTTAAAATATCTAGTCTACTTGTATTTAGCAAAATTAAACAAAATATTCTATTATTTACCTTATCCTATGAGTCATAATTTTCATATCTAATTTACATTTTATTATAACTAAGGAAAACTAAAACTATCTAATCTTTAATTTTGTCAAAGACCACAGAAAGATACATTATTACCTTAGTAAACAGGAAGTGTATTGCAAATAACCACTAAATTCTAGAAATGAAGAAACATCTGGCTACTTGGATAGTTACCCAAAGTTCATTTGTAACATTGAAGCATCATCTTCAGCCTATATGCTTAGAATCTCTAGCATACTTTTCAGTGAATCAGGAAATTTGAAGGATTGCTTCACCCACTCTGATATAGTTTGTTAGTTGCTTCTCCTTGTGTCCTATAGAATGTTTGGCAGATTTCTCTGTGATCACGAACCTAAAGGACCATCTCAGCTTGCTTTGTAAAGTTCAGTGTTCATTTTCTTATGGGTCCTGCATGCTGAGTTTATACAGAATACTGTCAAGCAGTCAAGGCAAAAACAGTTTCTTGCTCAGTGGCCAATCTTTGCCACAAAGAAAGTGAACTCCACATGGAGCTTCTTTGATGCTCATCATCTTCTTGAAGTAGATTGATGCTGCCAGGAGAGACATACTTCAATGTCCACAAAAGTGTAAGTTCTTAAAACATTTTAAAAGCCATATTCTGTAGGTCTTTGAAGTATTTGAAGATTCCTAAATAATTGAAATGTATCATTATATTTCTAAAAACCTAATAACATGACTATAATTTGATTATCATAGATAACTATTAATCTGCATTTCTTAGTTGTACAATTTATATGAGTTACATAAACATAACACCTTAAACAAGAATAGAAATATACATATTTTTATATGTATATTTGTGTCAATAAACTAAAATCCATACCATGTAGAGTTTTTTTATAATTAACAGTCACTTTTTGGATAAAAGTAAATTCAATAATCTATATTTTAAAAAATTATTTCTATATCAGATCCACTCTTTTCCTTGAAAGAGATTGACTATGACCATTAATCATGTATAATGCAAACAAACATTCATCAACAATATTTTAGAAATTTTGACGTAGCTTTCCAAACTACTTACTACTTACTGGGGGCACTGGCAATCTTATTTGAGAACTTGAGAAAATTCAGAATTATGGTTAAATCTTGCTGTAGTAGTCTGTGAGGCTGCAGTTCTAAGGTCATATAAAAACACATGGAAGACAAAGACTAAATCTAAGTGATTAAAACTATATTTCATGATCCATGTTGTCTTGGCAGATGCATGTTATTTTCTCTGCACAAAATTTTTATATAATATAGAAATCTCTACATATACTTGTACAAACAGGAAACATCATGGTAAGATGTTTTTTGTTTATTTTCTTATTACTTTTCAACTTGACACATGCTAGAGGCATTTGAAGAGGATTAAGTAACCTCAATTAAAAAAATGCCTCCATCAGATTCAACTGCAGGCAGTTCCGTGGGGGCTTTTTCCTAATAATCACTGATGTTGTTTGTTTCACTCCATTGTAAGTGGCGCCATTCTGAGATAGGTAGACCTGGATTTGAAAAACTAAACCTAGCAGACTAAGCCATAGAGAGTAAGCAGTAAGCAGTGCTCTACTGAAGTTTTTCGTCAGTTCTTTCCTTCATTTTCCTGACATGACTTTCCTAAATTATGGACTGTGATGTGGAAGTGTAACATGAAATAACTGCTTTCATCCCCCAAGTTACTCTTGTTTATGTTATATTTATGCTGTGTTTAGCACAGCAATACAAAGCAAACTGCTACAGGATGCATGGCCCCCAAAGAGTTCCATGACACTCCAGCTTAAGTCTCAAAGATCATTAAAGACAAGATTTAGTTTGATATTCTGGCTTTGCTCAAAATTTAAAAGCCACACTAGACATAAAATGCACTTTTACTAAGACCCTCTTGCATTATATCAGCTTATCTGTGTGATATTTGTTAAGATCCTTGGAGATGAACATCATTTAGTGGTCTTGCAGACTTATGAAGCTGCTGTGATTTGTGTTGAATTATATCTTCTAGAAGAAAAAATATTCATTATGATGCTAGTTTCACACATACTTGTGAATGAATGATCCAGGCTATTTTGCTTATAGCTTTTGAGATCCAGAATTGATGGATCGCTATTGCATAAAGCCATAAATACAAAACCAACTAACTAAACTAACAAAAAAATTTGTTTTTCATCTCTACTTTCATTTGTCTTGTTTTGTATATCCATTTACTGGGTATGCAAGGGTTTATGTTGTCATTGTCAATAGACACTTGAAGACACAGGATTCATCTGTTTATCTCATTGATTGTCCTCCAATCAGTTAGTTATCCAATAAACATTTACTGATCATCTTTTCATAGCAGGCACTGTTCCAAGAGCAGAAAAGGGCACTGATGGAAAATAGAAACTTTCTAAACTCATTATCTCAGAGTTTGGAGACATTGAAAAATAAACATAAATCACATAGGCCAGAAACTGAACTATCGAAGAATGACATAAGGAAGGGTGTCAGGGACATGGGGGGGCATCTATGACTACACACTGGTCTAGGAGGTGTCTAGAATGAGAGAATACTTCATTAGGGAACTGGAATAAATGAACCATGTTGAGATCAGAGGAACAGAAAGGATAAGTACTAAGGCAGGACTGTTCAGTGAAAAGACAGGAGAAGAAAAAATTAAAGTGAAAATATATAAAATCCAAAACAACAACAACAACAAACAACAGCAATAAAACATGACAGTCTACAAGATTCTTAAAGTTTACTAAGAACAAACAGATAGAATTGGGCATGTAGAATATTTGCCTACATGTTCAAGACCCTGAGTTCAGTGCTTAGAGCAGCCAAATGAAAGAAAAAAATGTACTAGATGAGATTAGGTGGAGTCATAACCTACAGGTAGGGATAGGTCATTTCAGAGCAGTGATAGTAGTTCTCACTAAAAAGGGTAGAAAAAATACATTTTAAAATTCTTTTTCACATTATGAAAATTAACTGGAGAAAGGTTAAGGTAGTCTTGCTTAGAAACATAAAAACTCATGTCATAAATGATGAAGGCCTAGGGCAAAATAGATTATCAGGTTCTGGCTGTGCCTTGCCAATTAAGATGGGAGAATCTTTTTGATATAAGTGAGATATACAACAAAAAAATGATGCTTATATAATATTAGTCCCAAGTGTTAGAATTGTGTTGTCCTTTTTTTAGAAAGAAAGATATTTAGCAAAGCATCAGAATTTTTGATTTTGACATCTAAAATTTGAGATGCCCAGACAGGTAGAGAGCTTGACAAGACAGTTGGTTTAGAGTACTAATAATCCAGGAAGACAGAAAGTGGTGGTTCACATCCTTAATCCCAGCACTTGGAAGGCAGAGGCAGGCAGGTCTCTGAGTTTAAGGCCAGCCTTGACTACAGAGTGAGTTTCAGCCAAGGCTACCCAGTGAAAACCCTGTCTTGATTTAAAAAAAAAAAAACATACAGAGAAAAGAAAACAAACAAAAAAGATTAAAGAAAGATAATTTAATATTATAGTAATTTAGAATTCTGGCTCAGAGGCAAGAGAGAAGACTCAGGGATTAGTGGAGTTTGATACTAAGCCTGAGTTTCATCCCCAGAACCCACATGTATGTGTGTGTGTGTGTGTGTGTGTGTGTGCACAATGTATAATCATACACAAAATAAAATATCTACAGCATTTTTTACAGGTTTTACAGCTATTGCATGTTTTCTTTTTTCTCTCTTTCTTTTTATTCTCAGTTGCTTGCTGTTACCCAGATAATAAAAACCAACCACACAAAACTGGATCCCACCGGTTCCTTCTGCCCCCAGCCTACCTCTTGGGTTTTAGGATTGATCTAGAGTGGGAGGCAGGGGAGTGGCCAATGGAATGAAAAGTGGTTCAGAGGGAGGTACCTCAAAACAAAGAGAAATAAATAAGGCCCCTCTCCCCCTCCCCAGGGTCGGGCGGGGTCTTCCCCCTAAGGCCCTGGGGAGCAGACTGCACAGCTTCTAAGGTCTGCCTACCAGAATTTGGTTAGATGGTGCCAGGCCGGGACCCTCAAGACCTCTACCAAGGGGACAGGGAAGCAGAAATTGGCATCTGGAGTGTGCTCAGCCCCTAGCACAGGCAGGAATGAGACCTCTGAGTTAGAAGAGCCCAGTCCTGCTGAGGGTAACATTGTTGAGGAAGGTCCTCAGGTGAGCCGGGAGAGTGTCTGGGTGAGGAGTCCTCACTAGCAGATGGGTCCACTCCATCTGTGGACTTGGGGTGAGGGATAGATTGTTCCACAGAACAGATGAGTCCATTGTCCAGTGTGGGGTGGGAAGGGATGGGATGGAGTGTCCCCACCCTGGTATCCGATGAGCCACTTGACATGAGGAGAGGCAAGTGTTCCACAAGACAAGATGGCAGGTGGGGGGCTATTGCATGTTTTAAACACTGAAAAATTTTTGTCCTGCTCCAAATACATTGGTGTAAAAAATAGATATGCAAATCAAATATTTACTATTAATAAATTACAAAAATATTTTAATTTACTATTAATAAACCACAAAAATATTTTAAAACAAGTTAGATATGCATATAAAATTACTGTTTATTAAACTGAAAACAAATTTGCATCATAATAAGATTTATTTTATGTTTACATAAAGCATAAACTCTTGGCTAAATATTTTGCATAATGATTTTGAATTTGATAGATATTTTTATTTTAGAATCAACTATTCTAAAATTTCTAACTGACACAGAAAAGTAGCAGAAGATGGTAGAAGTACGTTTTAGGTAATTTTTTTTTTTTTTAAAAAGGACATTCTTTCCTAACCCTAAAAAAACAAAAACAAAAACAAAACAACTATTTTCAATAAAACTGAAGTCAACAACTCAATTAATAATTTTTAACACCAAACATTGTAACATGATACAAAAATATACTGATTTTCTAATTTGCATAATGAAGAATGTGAAGAAAAAGTCTATATTTTTATTATTATGAAAGTATTTTGTTTTTATAGAAGCAGACATCGTGTGTACAGAAAACAATTGCAATACATAACTGGAAGTAGTCTCCAGGACTTGATGTTTCCCCACAAAATCTGCTGATGTGGTATGGTGTAGCTAAGTGCACAGCGTACAGTGAGCACACTGTTTGGGACCAAGGCTGTTGCAAAGTGTGAGGCCTCAGGGACAGACACGTGCTAACAAAAACACCTGGAATCATTACTCATTTAATTTTGGATTACTTTTAGTTTTTGTGCATTCAGAAAACTTTCCCTGTTGCCAATTTTTTCATGACCCTGACAGTTAGTTACATAGCCATAGAGGGTAGTGAGCCATTGTTTACGGAGCTGAGGCTTACTGCAGTACTGAAAAGCCATAGCAACTAGAAGAAAGTGAAGCATCTCCAAAAAGAGATGAGGACAGAATTTTAAGGAACAATGACTTAATTGGATCTGAAGTTTCATTTTCTTTTTAATCAACCAAGCTTTTAAAGGTCAAAATGAAAAATAAACTGAAAGATTTTGTAGTTTAGGTATCATTTTAATTTTATGAAAGTTGCCCATTAGCTAGATTTATGAGATATTATTTATAGTCTTTATTCCCAGTCTTTACTTGTAATACTTCACTTCCAAATAAAAGTTAGGTCTGCAAAGGTTTGCTCCGATGTCATGTTAGAATTAACCATTATGTAGACAAATGGAATAAGTTAGTAAATATGAAGACTGAATTTCCATTGTGTCACAGTAAAGATAGGTGCAAACCGTGGAAGGAGCAGCCTGTGTCAGAATGTTTCACACACAGGAAGTGGTCATTCTGCTTTTATGTCTGTTCTTTAAGGATGAAGATGTTCTACCTCAGAACACTACAGTTAACACTGAGAGAAAAGAGTAGATAAGGGTGATTAGATATCATAAACACTCATTATTAACTTTAAGTCATTATGTATCTTTCAAAGTAATTATTTGCTTTAAAAAATACAAATTATATTAGCATCCTTGAGGTTATCTTGACCATAAATTATTCAGTGACATATTTTTGTTTGTTTATTTTGTAGTGGCTAGATTTGCTATTTAAAATTTTCAAACAATTGTTTCCTTTCTTCCAGAGTTAGTTTAACACTAGTCTAGGCAGATGATTGGAAGGGAAGACTAGTTTTTTTTTTTTTTTTCCTCAGAATTTTGCTTCACTCAGAAGACAGGAATTAGAAAATCTCCCTCCCACAATCAGTGCCTTAAGTTGGGCAAAATTCTCTGGAAAAAAATATGTTTTTTAAACATACATAAAATGAATGTGTGACCATTGAAAGTAATTTCTGTGTTTGTTTTTCTCCCCAAATCAGTCTTTGTGCAGACCTTATTAGGTACAGAACCTGGATGACTGCTTACCCATTTATCAGAAAGCAGCTGCAGTCTTTATTCACATGACAGATCTATAACTTATTATGAAATGAAAGCATATTAATTTTCAAAGAAAACCTGAACAGAAGACTCCGGTTCAAAACAATTTGCTTTAATTGTATTATTTTATCTCAAGGCAGAGATGGTTCTATTATCATCGAGGCATTTTTAGGGGTCTTTCTCCCCAGTAGGCTCCAATAGAGACCAAAATCCCCTCCAAGTTATTCATGTGGGACATTTGTTGACTATATACATGGATTTTGTTCAACTGAAAACAATCCTAAGATATTGGTTAGTATACTACTAACAAAAAAATCTATAAAATATAAAGCAAATCTCAAGTATAGAAGAGAGAAATGTTCTTTTCTCAACTTAGGTTAAAATATAAACAAGAAAAATAAAATTTTCATGGAAAAAGAAAAAGTAATTGTCCTAATACTGATTATGAACAGCATAATTTGAGGTCTATACAACTTAATTTCAGTTCATTACTTCTACATTAAAATGGAGACTTTTCAAGTAAACACAATGACTACTTAAGCATATTTTAGAAGTTATAATTTGTCTGTAATATTTAAAATATGATTGGGCATTAATTCATAGGAAATACTTTATTAGGGAACAATGAAGTAATTAATAAGAGAATAAAATAGTTTGCCAAATCTTCAAATGAGAAGTGTGCCCTTTCTCAATTCTAAATACAATGTGATTATAAATTTTTACATTCATAGTAGGCAGATGGTTATTAATATAAGACAAAATGTCTATGGAATCTTTGCCTGGTGCAAAACTGTGTTCTAGACACTAAGACTATAACAATGAATAAAAATATAAGATTCAAAAAAGGAGCCTAATATTTAGTTAGTTCAGAGAAAATTTCAGATGTATTAAGTAAGGGATACAGAAGCATGAACTGAAAGACAAAGTTAGGTAAACAAATCTAGACACACAGAAGGGAAATCTGTTGTTCTTGATTGTTGCTATGCAAAATATCCTTAAATCAGCAGCAAACGAGATGTGCCTGGTTGATTAAATTGCTCAAGCAAAGCTGTGGAGTTGTGAAAATTCTTAATTTGTTATAGAAAATGGATTTCCATAGCTATAGCATTAGGTCCATAGAAGGAAAAATTAAGATAAGAATGACATTATAAAGTTGACATATATAAATGCCATCTGAAGTATCTGCACTTAATCCTATATAATCTTAGAAAGTAATTTTGAGTAGGTATTTCTTTAATTCCTAAGGAGAGGTTGTTAGGACCATATAAGAATCAAGAATCATCATGAGAAAGATGCACACACAGTCTACCATAAAGCTACAAGATGAAGTACAAAGACATTTTGAATATATGTTCAGTGTGCTCTGAGAATTTTTCTTCCCTCTTAAAATTTCACACTGAATTTAGTTTTCTCTCCTGATATCTAAAATAACCCCTTTTTCCCAAAAGGATAGAAATACCTTTGGTGTAGCATTCTACAGAATATTGAGATACATGTGGCATCTTGTCTTGTAAACACTATACTTATCCAGCAATCTCTGTATTTTTCTGTTTTACTCACACATTTGTCCATACTAGGCTACCCTACCATCCAGTCTTGTCATCATCTGAAATAAAAACAATCCCACAGCTAACGTTCTTCTATTCTGCTAAGTTTGATGTTCAGGGGCCTTGATGTTGGTTACAAAAGTTTTAATCTGCCAATCATACCTCCAAAGTGTCCTGTAATTGTACTCACTGGGCAAAACTATTCCTTGTTTTCTGTCACCTCCCCACTGCCAGCCTTGTTATACCATTTGGGAGTCCCATACCAGTGGTCAAAGCCTGGAAACAAAGAGATCTTGACAGACTGCTGTTTTATTTCATCTGTAATTTCAGTCTGTCCAGTTGCCAAAGGTTAGGCAACCACATCTATAACCAATCTTTGTAGCCAGGAGACTTGTCTGACCCCCTGTCTGTTTGATGACACACCTCTTGTCAAAGATTTGATCTCTCTCCTTTTCTGCATTTTTCTCTCTGACTCATATGTGAATACCTAGACACAGGGTATTAAAATTGTAAAAAGTTGGTGATTTTTGAACAAGAAGAGTAATAAAATAAATACTTCTGGACCATGCTCATTAACAATCATTAAAGAAAGTTTCATCTGTATTTAAGATCGAAAAACATGAGAAATTGCTTTCTTCCTTGAAAACAAGCAAGCAAACATCTGTATCACAAAATTCCATAGCAACAGGCTATGTGTGGAGGTGACTTAGGCCTCTTTCTGCTCTGTCATCACCATGTTCTCCTGCCAGAGTTCAAATTGTCCTTAATCACAGGAACACACCAGGAATGCAAACAGGAAGGGGAGGGAAATGGTTCAATTGATTGTTGGTTCACTCGTTAGTCCCACAGCAAAACAAACCAAAACAAAAACCTTTCACTTTTTAGGAACCTAGTATGTTAATATTTTCAGCCAAGATTAGGAAAAATATCTGAAGAACAATTCTTTCAAATTTTTAATCTTAATTGTATTGTTTCTGTGCTTTCAAAACCAATTACTAAGTGCTGATTTTAAAAAATTACAGTTGCTATCATGTCCTGGATGCCTTATAGTACTATAACCTGAAAGATAAAAGATGTCCTCCAGACCTTTGGACTGAAGACCTTTCTCTGCAAGTTCCTGGAATCTGAGTAATTAATTCGCTCTTCAAATAATATAAATCATAATTATCCTGGGAAGCGCTGATCCACTGTGCAGAAATATTACAACAGTATTATACATTGTAATGGACAGCTTCCTATCTCAATATATAAACATTAAGGTAGTTATAACTGAGGCTACTGTAATAAAATCTGATAGACTGAATGCATTATAAACAGTAGATTATTTCTCACAATTCAAGAGGCCAAGAAGCCCACATGTAAGTGTTGTCAGACACAACTGTGTTGTAAGGGCCCATTTCCTTGCTGTTTTTTAATGGTGGAAGAGAGAAAGTATATGAGGCAGACCAAAGAAGTTTTCATAAGGATGCTGGTTCTACCCAAAAGGGCCTTGTCATATCACTCGCTCAAGTTCTCTTCTCTTGGTTAAGATTGTCATGTATAAATTTATAGAGGGTACAGATATTAATCTGTAACACTTCCTTTTTAGGTTTTCCTTTCAAAGGCAGGATGCATTTTAAAGATGAGTCAATTTTATGGACTGTTGGTTGTTTTAAAACATCATAATTTCCACTTCTCCAGAGAAAAATGAAACAGAAATTTTGAGTTACATGAGGACAGTGGGGGGAAGTTGTTGAATAAGATGCAAACATTTGAGGAAGGAACAGTTAACTAGTTTCCAAGAATTTTTCAGAAACCAGAAAGCTAGATTCATTCTTCTTTAAGATAGTGAGTTTTGACCAATATGGTATCTAGTCCACCAGGATTATACATTTAAAAGTTATTTTGGTTCATAATTTATACAAATAAGCAGGAAATATTCAGCCTATGTTTCAGTAAAAAATGCTAATGTCATGGTTATGATGGTAGTCATTCTGTGGTTTTAAAAGTTTAAGTTTAAAAGTGGAACTGTTTCATATATATTTCAGAAAATCCTACGTGCTTATCTATCTATCTGATCACACCAGATACAGACACCAGGAGAGATGTATGTAAGGCTGAAGTTCGGGGGAAAAATTATCTCATAAACAAGCTGAAAAATTCTGCTTAGGGGGCAAGGAGATGTCTCCGCAATTAAAGCTGCTTGCCTGCCGTGCAAGCCTGCTGACAAAGAGTTTGATCCCATAAACCCACATAAAAAGCCACATGTGGTGGCAAACATCTGTAATCTCAGAACTCCTAGGGCGAGACTGGAAGTGGAGACAGAATGATCAGCCAAAAGCTCCTTGGCCAGCTAACCAGCGCAGGGCATAGCAATCGAAAGGAGAGAAACCCTACTTCAAAAAACCGGTTGTCCTCGTCCTCTATATATGAACCCTGTAACACAAATGTCTACAGACGCAGACAGACAGACAGACACTCTCCCACCCCCACAAAACAACCACAATATGAACTTTACTTGAGGACCCTCCAAGAGTTTCAGGACCCTTCCTGAGTGACAATTTCAGCGGAGAAAGAGTGAGCCCTCCAGGATGCATACAGTGCAGGACTAGGGAGGGAGAAGTAATTTTTCTACTTCTTGAGCTCCTGGCACAAGACACAAGATGTTCAATCCTCTTACAGAAATTGGCCAAGAAATTACATAGATAATTTCCACCACACCTTAACCATGCCAAACTCAAACCAAGAAAGCTAGGTTACATTTCAGAAATCATCAAAGGGGCATTTTATGTCTCCAGAATAACATGTTTTAGGTTTTTCAGAGCCTTTACTATAAAATAATCTCCCTTCTATGTAATTTAAATCATCTTCGTACAAATTTTTCTCCATTCACCCTTAGAGGAGACAGTGCACATCTGGTCAACTGATGTCTCAATGGTATTTATGACAATGATGTTTCCATTTAAAATTTAAGGACTCCAGTTGGGAGTTTTTAAGAGACTTCTACCTCAATTTGGGTTTCTTTTTTAGTATATTTTCTGATGTAAATACTTGCTTAATCGAAGTGAATGGATATACTTATATGGGACTATTTTTACCTATGTTATATTTCTATTGATCAAAGTCAATATATTATGAAAATTCTGAAAGATATGTAGAGGACATTTGTATTGACATTTAATTATTGATATTAATAATTTAGAAGGTCCACGGTGTTCAAGCACTGAGCAATCAGCCCATCCATTTCTTATTGGGTACAAAGAGTCCTTAAGCCCTTTGCTTTTATTATTTTTGAAATGCAGTGAGCAGGTCATCGGTTTTTCATCGCATCCTCTTTTTTTTTTTTTTTTTTTTTTTTTTTTTTTTCTATTTTTTTTCTTCCCCCCAATCTGTTTTTTTTTTTTTTTTTTTTTTTTTTTTTTTTTTTTTTTTACTTCTCCAATTATTCTACCCCCCAGGCCAATTACTTTCTTTCTTTCTTTTTTTTTTTTATTTTCTCTGATAGGTTTGATGCTTCATTTACTAAGGCCCAAGCTCTGGTCCCAGCAAAGCAGAAGGATCTCAGATGGATGACAGCCTGAAGAGTTATAAAGAATTATGGACATCTAACGTATGTATCCTTTGTCTACCATTAAACAAACCACTCAGAGGTGGGTAGGTACACAGGCCTATAAACAAATACTCATAGGCAGGCTGGCAAAGGCAGAAGGCTAGGACTTCTGACCTCAAGGTCTTATTTATACACAAAACCTAGAGCAAATGTGGCATTCTGCAAGAAATGGTTATGTAAGGGAGATGACATCACAGTTTACTTTTGGGATCCCTAGACATCTGGTGTCAAACATTTTAGTGATTCATAGTTCTACAGATGTCCAGTGTTAGGCATCTTGGCTCTTGTTGGGTATCCATATCAGTACCATGTTGTATAAATGCAAATTGGCCCTTGGATCCTTCTCTTTCCCATACTTCTTTATTACTTAAAACCTCATTTAGTCTTTACCTCTTTGCACTTTTAGAAGAGACATATTTACCCTACCTTACAAATTCTCCTTAAAGCTAACATTGCTAAGCATCATCAGTCTATAATACAACAGTATTATAGTAATTCTTAATGAAATAACAGGAAGCAAGGTAGATATCTTTCAGTGTGTCCGGAACAGGCACTGGCCATCCTCATTTCTCTTTCTCCAACAGTACTGTTTATGATCCTCTTCACAAAGTGGGCGTGGTGCCCACACCCTTTTCTTCTGTCTTTCCCTCTTTCATTACTAAGGATTTTTACAAGGATAGGCAAACACAAGAATCTTTATTGGTATAATGTGGTCATACTACAGGAAATAATTACAACTTGATTTGCTTTTTATGGTACAACAAAATCTCAGATCATTGAAGAAAGCACCTAAACATAAAACTTAGCTATTTAAAGTCATCAGAGAGGGGGCTGGAGAGATGGCTCAGTGGTTAAGAGCGCCGTCTGCTCTTCCAGGGGACCCGGGTTCGATTCCCAGCACCCACATGGCAGCTAACAACTGTCTGTAGTTCTAATTCCAGGCAAACACCAAGGCAAATAAATAAATAAATAAAGTTTAAAAAAAAAAATAAAGTCATCAGGGAGCTATTGTGGCTACGTAAGTTTGATTCTTGGCGTTTCTGTGTCACTTACTTGGTGATAACAGTTTATTGTGAATGAGAAAAAGTCACCTGGGAGAACTGGCTATTTATTGAAAACTCCCTTAGACAAATTTTGTTGTATGTAATTCTTAATTAATATATTCAACTTCAATATCTTCTTAAAGCCCAAATAATAAATAGTACACTAAACTTTCTAAATAATACCTTTGGTTAAACATAAGAGGACAATAGTGTTAGACTGGATAATTTCTATTCTCTCCAAATGGTAATTTAGGAAATGAGCCATGAGCTCTATGTGCACCAGGGTGCCATAAAAGGCTCATTGACAAGCATCATGGATCTGTCTGCCATGTGCCTAGCATGGTACCTTTCAAGAGGTACCACTTAATATCATTCCTGACATCACTTTTAACCCCTAATGAGAAGGTAAAAGGGCAAGGAGGGGGAGAAATTTTGTCTTCATTTAACAAATCAAGGGCCATTTTTGTCTAAAGCAAAGTCAGAATTGAAAAAGCAACAACATGATATATCTTGGTCTTCTTCCAGAATCAGTGAGAGTCCTGCCAAAAAAGCAAGAAACAGTATCTGAAATGTTTGAAAGGCAGGAGATGTGCCAACCCTCATCCACAAGGTTACTTGAGACAGGAATGGGGAGTTTCTGAATGATTGGCACGACTTGTTGCCATTATCAATTAAAGCTTAGAAAGCTCCCTTAATATGCCCAGTCATTTTACCCAGCACCAGAAAGGCAGAATTTCTCCAAGGCAGAAGGTGGTTACAGTCTGTGGAATACAGCTTACTAAAGAATGGCTCTCAATGCAGAGAGAGGGTGGAATTTGCTTGGTAACAGTCATGGCTACAAGCCTAAGCCATGGATGTTGTGCCAATGATCCTACAACTTGGTCATTTATCTATTAATATCTTTTCTGTGGGTCAAAAAACACCTATAAGGAGTACTAGCTAGTGAGTATCATCCAGTGTATAGCCCACACAAGGGAAAGTTCTGGTTCATATATACTGATTTGTGTAGTATCTCAACAATCAAGTCTGGTTCACTTTTTTAAACACAAATTCTTTGAGGCTACACCTGAGGACAGACGAAAAGCAAGTAGGAACAGCTTAAAAAAGTTTGTACAATTTGGTTTTTGCTCACTTTTGCTGTCTTCTATGTAACTTTGTGACTTCTATGAGATAGGGAATAATTATAAAGCCACATAAAATTCAAATGTATTTTACTCGTTCTTTTCCACTATACCAAAACAAAAAAGCAAAAAAGAGAAGAAAAGAAAACAACAAAAATGCTTTTATTAAAGGCGGTTCCAGAGATACCTAGTAAATAGATCCATTTCTTTGGCAAGTATATCAACCCCCTTCAGATAACTGAAATATTTATTTTTGGAGCATATTCTCTCTGAGGTGAAATCTGTGGCCCTTAGTACATACTTCATACATAAGTATATATTACATTCAACATAAATCCAAGGGTCAAAGACTAAGTTAGGCTTTAGCTCAACAAATTAGCATTGTCTTAGAGAGACTGACTGTCCTAATGAATTGACATAAGAATTTTCTCTTTCTTGTGTTCCTCTTGTTTCATTTTTGTTTTTGCTTTGTGTGTATATGTCTTATTGTTGCTCATAAATGACAAATGCTGTGACTGCCTCTTAACAAATCCTTACAAACTTTCACTTTCAACTAAGATGATAGATAAAATGCACACGTTTACCTATGCTAGCAACAGGAGACCGAGTAAAAAGATCATTAAAGAATACACATACACAAAAAAAAAATGTACTAAACAAGCATAATCTTTAAAAAAGTAGAAAGCAGAGAGGTAACAAGTTTAACAGATTTTAGGGGAAAAACATTTTTTAGTAGTGGAGAATGCAGAAAAACTGAATTTATACATATACACTTCCCAATGTTGAAGGAACAGAGGCATCAGGGACTCCTAGTATAAAGGCCACAGAAATGGTAATGTGTACAAGACTACTGCTCTATTTCAAGAGTGACTCACATGTTGAAAACCGAATTAATGAGGATCTTGAGCAGAAAACTGGGATAAAAGCCTAGAAATCTGGCTCATCATTCTGTGTTTTATTTATTATGTGAGCATTAGCATGCTGTGTATGTGTGTGTGTGTGTGTGAGAGAGAGAGAGAGACAGAGACAGAGACAGAGAGAGACAGAGAGACACAGAGAGACACAGAGAGACACAGAGACAGAGACAAACAGACAGACAGACACACACACAAAGAGAAAACAGAGACACACAGTGGGATTCTAATAATGTCAGATGCTCCTAAAAACTGAAATACATCAGAAATAATTCTGAATCATTATATAGAGATTAAAACAAAATTATTGATCAAATGCTTGCCTCTTACTTGAAAAATATAGTTTGAATGACTATTAATTTTATTAATTAATTTTATTGTCAATTAATTTTGAGTGTTTTGCTTTTTTATAGTGCCTGTGGAAAAGGTATGATTGAGTTGTCTGCTAAAGAGAATCCCTGGTAACTGAGGAGTGTTGGGGGCTTGGGGTGAAAAAAATCTAGTAATTATACAAGTATTGAATGAAGATTCAGAATCAAATTATGAGCCTGTAACCTCTACACCTGGAAGGTCATGGTAAATAGACTGTACCCTTTGTCAGCTACATATTGATGACAAGTGAAATATAAAGGAGAAAATTAGCCAAGTTTTCCCTGGACTAACAGATCTCTGAGGTTACAACAAATGTTCACACATAAAGGGAAATGATACTACCCTAAAACTGGAAAGATTGCTTTCATTTTTACAGAACATACTGGACACAAAAAGAAAATAATTTAGTTATTTACCAGAACTTTTTTTAAAGATATAAAATATTTAAAGATCAGTGAACTGAAGTTTATTAAGAGGTAAAAAAAATATAAACATTTTTGAATAATAAATTCTGTACTGTATCACGACCCCAAACAGAACAAACGAAACTCACAGGAATCAGGGAAGCAGGAAGAAAGGCAAGGACTGGAAAGAGGGGGCTGAACAAGTAGTAGCCAGGGAGGTAGAAGGGAGTTGAAGAACAGATTTGCCTCCTGGGCACAGGGGCTGCCTGGGGACACCACAGCATCAGAAGAAATTTAGGAAACCTGGATGTGAGGGGTGTTGGGGGCTTGGGGTAAAAAATCTAGTAATTATACAAGTATTGAATGAAGATTCAGAATCAAATTATAAGCCTGTAACCTCTACACCTGGATGGCCATGGTAAATAGACTGTACACTTTGTCAGCTGCATATTAAGAGAACGTATGTTGGTGTATATCTAAGGTATCACCTGAAAAGGCAGATGTGTTGAAGGTTCCTGTTGTCTTTGAGATAAATGGCTCATAAGGACTCTTATCTTATAGGTCTTTCTGGGTGCTATCTGAAGAATAGAATTATTTGTCTTTGACGGCTACATCTTGTCTACAGCTCTCTCTGTGTGTTTGTCTCTCATACACACATTCTCTCTGTGTTTGTATCTAGCTCTCTGTCTCTCTGTCCCTCTGTCTGTCTCTCTCTGTGTCCCATATTTGCCAGGATATGAGTAACTCTGCTCTGCTCCTTACTCTTCATCATGAGTCAAATGACCATGGGCTAAAACCTGTCAAACAGCCAGCCGAATAAATCTTTCCTTTTCAGTGTTTTCTTGGGTATTTTTCACAGTGCTGAAAAGTACTCACATCTCACATAGATCACTTGTAGTGAATGTTCTTGAAAATAGGGATAGCTCACTTTTGTTATTAATAATTTTTTTTACTTCAAAAGCTTTTGATAACAGTAGTACTATATAATCACCAAAAATTTATGGTCTCAGAAAAGAAATTTGAAGTGTCTTTGGAAGAAAAATCTGGAAGCATGGAGGAGGATGTATGCGTTCCTGTGAAGACAGCTTAAAAAGAGCCTTGTGGTTCTATTTGGTAAGAAGTAAAATGTAACATATATTCTAAAAGACATGTAAGTGATGTTACCGTAGGGTAAATTAAAAGACTAACAGTTAGTTCATAATTCTTAGAGTTGTTCTTTACTCACCTGCATTTTAACCCAGGATACTATTTTTAAAATGACTAGTTGAATAATCATTTAGATATATTTTTCTTTTATATTTTTTAAACATTAATTTTGATCAATGTCATGACATTAAGTACAAGTAAGAGACTCTTGTTTGCATTTTATTTTCAGGCATTAGTATCTATTTTTGTACAAAATTATGTTCAGATTTGAACTTAAATCAAAAGTAGTTACACTTTTTCAAAGGGCCAGTGGGGAATAAATGGTCATCTTGTTAGTCTTTGGTGATGATCAAAGATCCACTTATATAACAATTAACATAAATAAGCCTACTAACTAAAAGACATGTGAACATGCCCAGGATTCAATTTTCTGTGACCAACTTGTCCTTGTTTATCTGGGACATTACCATTTAGGACCAGTAAGTTCTACATCAAAAGACATATCTCACCCCTTGACAGACAAACAAGTGTTTACCTCACACTTAGATTATCAAACTATTGTACGAGAGCCTATAAATCAATTCAGTTAAAAAAAAATACACACACACACACATTTTCACAAAACCCCAAATATTGATGTTTCACAATATTAAATAACATTTTATTCTTTAATTTTGTTGTTTGCAGTCTGTAAGCAGCATGTAAACCAGAGATGCCAGAAATCCTTATAAAGGGCCATTCTTACGTGGTTTCAAGCCAGGGCCAGTTAAAAAGTCGGACATTTCCAGGGTAATTCTGAAGACTTGAAAGGTTCCGATAGTTCGGATAAGCTTTAGACAAGCGGCCAAATTCTGGAAGCATATCTGAACTCTCTCCAAATCCCAAACCTTTTGAGGTTTACATCTCCTTAGTCCAAAGCCATTGCAAGAGCTGACAGTCTCCTCACAACTTTACATGAGCAATAATGAGTCTGAGATTATTGGAGGCGCCGAGTCACGCCATCCCCTCATTGTTTGGATAAGAAAGTTCAGAAGTACTGGGGGTAATCTCAGAGAGAGACAGAGACCAAGTTTTACTTATCATTTTTGTGTTCACTTCCTTTTTAGCTAATTAAACCTTCGTCCTTCACAGGAAATAAAATTTTGCAACCCCCCATAATAGTTTGGCTTCATAATATTGTATATATCTTTTTCCGGTTTGTCTGCAAAAACAGGAAGAGTGGGGTGCTAGTGTGAAGACCCAGAACAGCAAGTTATCTTTTTAAATGAGCAGATTTTTCTTTGCACATGGCCAAAGATAGCCATGCCACGGGGTCAACAAGAATGCTTACCCTGTATCCCCCCTGTCTGGAGCATTAGAGAGATGGCAGGGAAAGAGGCCTGAGATAAATGGCGTAATTTTTTAGCACTGCTGATCAGCGGTTCCGACGGTCTCTTAGAGGCTACTTTATATGGTCATGTATAAGGCTCCCAACAGGCTGTGTCAAGTGTAGCAAGAGGAGAACAAGAAATGAAACCATTTCCAGACTTTAGGCAAGTCAAAACAGGAAGGGTTGTGTGTGCCCTGGAATCTTTGTGGGGATTCTGGACCCCCTACTCTCCATAACTACCAACTTACCTTCTCTTGTCTATTCAGAGTATAAGAGCGAGGAGAATAAGATTATATCCATCCACACAGTCACACACAGCTATTATGAATTCTATTTCAAAGCCATCTGTAGAAATATTTTTCCCTAATGAATTTCTAAAGGAAGATAAAGCATGAGGAGTAAAGAAAGCTAGATAGGAAATAGATACATTTATGTACAATTAACACATTTTGATTTATCACTTGGAATTTTACATATGGAGTCTAATAACAATGAATATTCATACAGAATAACAAACTGCCAAATAATGTGCTAATTGAACAGATTTAGCAGGATAAAGGGGTGGAATAAATATGCTAAAATTAGAAAGAAACTACTAAGGTTAATACTTTTTTATTACCACATTTTATAAAAAAAATTCTGTAATCCTGTTGTGTCCAAGGGTTATATTACATTATAAGGTTAGGCTTTGCTGTGCATTGTATTTATGCTTACAAACAATGACATCTCAAAACATTTAAAAATCTTGTGTGATAAATGAATTTGAGAAAACTTTTAAATCAACTCACTTGTTTTAAATCAAAAAAAAAAGAAAGAAAGGAAAAAGAATAATAAATGTTCAAAGAAACTTTTAGGAAAAACAAATGCTCTTCTGTTGTTTTTTGTTTAGTTTTTCAAGAAATAGTTTTTCTATGTAACACTAGCTATTCTAGAACTAGGTTTGTAGACCAGGCTGACCTTGAACCCACAGAGATCCACTTGCTTCTGCCTCTTGAGAGCTGTAATGAAAGATGTGTACCACCATTACCTGGCTAAATAGCCTTCTGATGACATGCCCAGTTACTTTCTATTTTTTCAATGATAGCAAAGATTACAGATCAGAAGTTTTTGCATTTTGGTATGAAATGTGAAACTTCAATGTTTGGAATATTAAGGATTCTGACCCCTCCAAATACAAGCATTCATGGGTTGTAGGATGCATGAATTAAATGATACGTTTTTGATTCTCAATGCAATTTTAGCTATGTTATTTTTTTCCATAAATGGAAATGAGATTCTAATGGGAAGGTGATCAACTGCAGGGGAATTTCCATGAACGGGACAAAGTCTGAAAGGGAGGAATGGTGAAAGGCCCCTGTAAAATGTATCCCTGTTGGTTAGATAATCTTTTATTTATTACATTTGTCTCAAACAGTATTATGGTAAAACATCTGCTGAAGTTTTTCAGCTTTCTGTAGTTTGGATACTTCTCCCAGCTTTATACTGTGCATGAGTTTTATACTTCATAAAGTGGAGTATGTTAGAGGTACACACCTCTCAAGAACCTGAAAAATTAATTAGGAAATACTAAAGGCCAGTGATAGATATATTTCCCAATAAAATTTCTTAGGACAATCATGCTGTGTATTGGTTATTTTGGGATAGATGAGGAATGGGAATGGAGCAATAGAGAAGAGTACATATTAGATTATTCCTCTTCAGCTTCACTATGCAGCCGGATGAAATTGACCGTCTCTGTTTGGAAACATTTGAGAGAAAGGAAATAGAGACATTATATGGCCCAACACATTTTTTTTACACTTGATTATACAAAGGCTTAGAAGACTGGGCATATTCTTCTAGGATCAGAGAATAAGATGATGAAACAGGGAGACAGACCAGCTTTCTAAAGTCAGTTTCAGTGGCTATAATAGACTCTTGTGACAATATTTCCAGAAAAATCTCATTCTTCATAGAATGTCTATAGAATTCTTAACCAACCCAGCAGCCAACAAGGATATAAATTTTATTAAATAATCTTTAATACAGAAATATCTTTCTCCAGATAGTGTCCTGCCCTGTAATAAAGCTAATAAATAACAATGTGTTTAACATGCAGAATAATCAGTTTTATACTTTTGACTATTATATTAATGATTAAAGAATAAGCATGACTATAGTTATATGATTATAAATTATTTGATTATAGTATATGATATAAATCATTCACTTGGATTATGTTTTATTTAAAGATTAGTTGGTACATGCTGATGTATACTTTGAAATGCAAGTCAAACTTCCAATATATATATGCACAACTATGGAAGAGCCAGAATATTAAATGTGATTTACACATTCTCTTTTTCCCGAGGTGATTGAAAGTTTATTCAAATATTTTTATGCCTTCTACCACTCTTTCTAGCCATCTGTTGTTGTTGTTTTTTTTATGAAAATAGACCAAAGCTATACGTATGACATTTTAATATAGTAGTATTTTTGATTTCTTGTTGGTCACATGAGAAAAGAACTTGGATGTTCAATTTAACAGGCCTATCACAGTTTCTCCTTCTCACCATCTTGCAGCCCACAGTGTGAATTGTGTATGACTGTTTTCTTTGCCCTTTCTGTGCAGACAGCACTATTCACTATAAGCCCCATTACAGAACCAAGTGTCAATGAACCACACAGAGAGCTGACAGCTACTTAAATAACACATGAGCCAGAGCTGTTTGAGGGATGCCAAATGCTTCTTTTTTCAACAGGTCATTTCATCCAAGGGGTGGAGAATAATTTCATTTAAAGATTTATATTTATGAACATGTTATGAATGTTCTGGATGTTCCCTGTAAGATTTTATGAAAGATACAGATGCGTTTCCAAGAATCATGAAGCAAGCCGGCTGGCCAAGGAGACAGTTTGGCCCTCCGTAGGCAGATCCAAGGGATGTTAGGAGTCAGCTGAGCCCTGGAGAGGGATTTGCTTGCTTGGCAGGAGGATCTGCTGATTCTCCACCTGACAGTGTTCTCTGGTGCTCTTCTTTGTTCTGACTTCCTCTCAACTCTCCCCAGATGGGTAGCAATGAACAACCAGCTGCTTGGGAAAACAATCATTCCTACGAGCCCTTCCCAATAGTTCAGGTTGGAGGCCAACCACCTGAAAAGGTTTTTAGCCAACAAGTACTTGTCCAGTTCTCTGGTGAACTGCTCTCTGGGGCTGATTGAGAGGAGAAGGCCAAGAACAACAGAAGGCTGTCCCAGGGAGAGGAGAGAGACTCCAGGGAGGGAGGCTAAAAGAGAATTCAGACATCTACAACAAACCTCCCTTTCTTGCAGTTCATACAGTTATCTATCATATTAGTAAAAATGGACTCACTATCATTAGGTCTGTTCTTCTTGTAAAACAACTTTACATGTTGTCTTTTATTTCCTGGTTTAACTGGTTGAAGCATGTGGCTCAGTCAAAAGTACAAATAAATTGTCACTAGGAGGATCTTTCAACAATTTATGTTGCTAAAACCAGTGTCCACAAATTTGAGCAGTTTCTCCAGAGTCATGTGGTGGGTTAGAAGAGTAACCAAAAATAGGACAATAAGAGGTTAGGCATAAAGCACTGCCTACTTAGAAAGAGCAATTCATATGTTTCTTTCTGGTGGCAGGTGACTTCGCTTGAGATTCCCAAGAAGTCTGAGACAAGCTTGTTTTGGCAAATGACTGAAGGCACATGAGTAGAGCTCTGAGAAAAGTAAAACAGAGGAGGAAAGATAATCTATGTTGTATTAATAGCTCAACACCCCTGGAGTCTTGACTCACTGCTGGGATTCTTCTGAGGAACCTTCTACAAGGCACATACAAATTTCCTGAAGAGTTGAAGGGGCATATTTACTTGTGACTTCTGTTTATTCAAGGTCATGATTTATTCCCAGGATTCTTAATGGCCTTGAACACTCAGCTGGTGAATCTAGTTACAACTGACATAGCAGCTGCAGAGAAACCCCAGGATAGAAGTTGGAGCTATGTGAAATGCTGAGGCAGATGATCAGAATAGACATGTGTGTAGCTAGATGCTCAGCAGTATCTAGGACAGTGGTTCTTAACCATCCTCATGCTGCGACCCTTTAAGACAGCTCCTCATGTTGTGGTGACTGCCACCAATAAAATTATTTTTATTGCTACTTCATAAATGTAATTTTGCTGCTGCTATGAACCATATTGTAAATATCTGGTATGTGATTCAAGGGGTTGCAACCACAAGTTGAGAAACACTGACCTAGAAAGAAGCACACACTCAATGTGCAGGTGCTATGGCACAGGATATATCCCAGGCATTTACTTCTATAGCGCCTAGTAGTGCCATGTTCTGGTCATGTACCTTCTCAACTCTGAGGGCCAATATGTCTTTCCTCTATTCCTAGGTACCTAAATAATAGTATCTGCCCCTACATTCTACTCCCAATTTCAAATCATGACTTGGCTGTTTAAGTTACTTACAGAGCAGAATCCATAAGAAAATACATTTCTTATCTTCCACTGCCAGTGCTTGGTCATTGCATGTACCAAGACTTTCATGCACTGAGTCCACTCTATTTTAGTGGACAAGTTTCTGGGCTTTTGTGAGTCAATACACTATCTTCCTTTTTCTCTCACTCACTTAATGGTACTGAGTTTTCCACTTCTTTACAATGATGTCCATTTTTTCTTCTCTGTTCTACTATTCATAAAAACCTGCTGGAATATGTTCAACCATGACAATAAGACAACCCTCGAGTATGCTCATGATTCCATCTATCTACTGGCCTATTTCTCTGCAATCCTTTATAGCAAAGCATCTCTAAAATCCAGTTTGACTTTTGGTCATACTCTTTCATATCTCACTTTCTCTTGAGCACATCACCTTTCTGCTTCTCATTTCTAGCACCATACTAAAGTCACTCTTATTAAGGTCACCAGTTTAATGGTGGATTTTCAAATTTTTTTTCCTTTCAGTGTTCATGTGCCAAAGTGTGGAGGTCAGAGGCTAACTCTCTCAGCAGTTGGTTCTCTTCTGCCACCTTGTGGGATCCAGGTATGAAACTCAGGTTGTCAGGCCTTGCTGGTCCAAGCATTTCTACACATGGAGTCATCTAGCCAGCCCTAAAGTTTCTGATAATATTTTGCATCGTGAATCCAAGTGACTAATCTGTTTCTTTCCTTTAACCCTTGATCTTGTTGCAAGTTAACAACTGAAATGTTTACAGTTTATTACTAAACTAAGGTTTGAAGTGTTTGTTTGTTCATAATCTCACTCTAAATGATCTCATCTAGATACATTGCTTTAAATATTGCCTATATTTTTCTGGTTGCTAAGTAACCTTTCATTCTGGCTTTCAACAAACCCTTGTCCCATATGATGAAGTACCTTCTTAGTGAGTTCACTTGATTATCTTATAGAGATCTTAAAATTGACGCACCCCCCAAATAGAGTTCTTGGGTTTCTACTCTAATGCATGTCAATGTTTTCAAAGTTTCTAAAATGTGTTTAGGCTAAAAACCCAGAAGACATTCTTGATTTGTCTCAGCACTAGCCTCACTGGTGATCTGTGTTTATGCCTCTGCTGTCCATCAGCACATTCTCTTCTCTGAAGCCAAGAAAGACTTCGCAAGATGTGATTCCAATCTTGTACTCTCCTGCTAGGAACAGTCCCATGGCTTCCCAGCATAATCAGATAATATCTATAAGCCTGCCAGGGATTTGTGGGATCTGAGTTCTGGTTAACTCTTCAATATCTTTTCCCATAGACTTCCTCTTACTACACACCTCAACTGATCTGATCTTGCTATCCCTTAAACAGGTCATGTTTGTTCTCGCCTCAGTTCCTTATTACAGTTGTTTCATCCATCTGGAATGTTGCTCACCCCATATTTCCAAAAAGTTGCTTCCTCATTTTATTCAGGTCTTCATTCAAATATAACTTTTCAGACAGAGAGAATCTTCTTGAACAGCTTTACCAAATTATCACAGCATACTCACCAGCAGTTAGATTTTACCTTTTCTGTGCCTTTGCTTTCTTCTGATTCTTGTTAAGTCTTTATTTAAATGCACATGTAATTATTTGTCTTTTTTTTTGATTCCCCAGCACTGTCAAGTAAGCTGTACAAGGCCATAAAAGTGCAGCTTTGGCTTAATCACAATTGTCATGACCAATATCCTCAGCAATGTTTAAGTCATAAAAGAAGAATCAGTAAAGAGTCACCAAAGAGACTTCAGTTGATAGTATTACTGTCAAAGTATCACAGATTAGTTATTGAACAAGCACTCATCTCATAACTCCATTAAGAATTAGTCTATTTAATGGAAACATATAAATATCTATAGTATAGGTTTATACAGAGATGTAAAATATTAGAAACATTTTTGTCTTTTATTTAGTAAATTATTAGAAAAGAATGAGTTATACTTTTAGAAACTGCTATGGAAATCATAAATTGATTACACCTTTGAGGTCTAAACTATACGTTAAGTGATGTCTTAGAGTTTCCTTTGTTCAAACTCTTTTACAGTCTGCTTCCTTTTCAATATCTCAGGACCTGTCTTGGATGATTATTTTTTATTTATCAACTTGACATACGGTGGAAACGATACCACCTGGAAGATGGTCATGAGGTTTATAAGAAACTGAGAGAGCCAGTGGAGTAACCTCTTCTTCATGGCTTCTACGTCAGCTCTTTCCTTGACTTTTTAGGAGATGGATTTTTACTTGGAAACGTAAGGTGAAATAAATGCATTCCTTCCAAAATTCCTTTGGGCCATGCACACTATTATACAAATCAAAACCTAATCTAACTAAGATAGAAACCTTGGTTAGTTATTTCTATCATTTAAATGGTAAGATATATTTTCACTTGTATAAATAAAAAGTTCAAAACTTGGGACCTTCCTTATTTAGACCATCCAAACCAATTTAGCCTCAGAGGTTTGGGTTTCCCTGACTTGTGTATGGTTTTTGAAAGCACTTACTAAAATCTAAACTTAAATAATTTTCTTTTCTCTTCATATTTTACTCATGTACTTACTATGAAAAAAATCTAAGCTTATTATTCTCTGTTCCATTTTCCATAAGCCTCTGTCACCATAAGCAGGAATTGAGCATGATGTGAGTATGAGAATCATAATCAGGACTACTATTGTGCCTGTCAGATGACCACAGCACCCATCTCAGATGCTATAGAACATAGGAAATCATTAAGATAATTAACTAAGCTTATTGACTAGTCACTAGCATCTGGGCTGTTTGATAACTATTCTGGATATGTTAATAGTTTTAGAGAAAGCCTAGGCATATAAGTGCTAAATTACCTATATGTAGCTTAACATGAACATTATTTGCCTATCCTAGGACTATGCTATATTCCTTCTTGTTTGCTGGCACCCAAGATACGTTTTTGTCTCAAGGTTCCTAAAAATTGCATTTTGTATAATATTATGTTGGTCTGATTTTTTTTTTTTGGTTTAATGATACCTTCTTTATTTGTGTTTAGGTTTCATACGAGGGCCAGGTTATTATGAAATAGCACTCCTTGACACATTCTTTTTGCAGCCTCTTCCCAAGTTACACTGACACAGAGATAAAGCCACTGAAAAATCAATAGTTATTAACAGGAAGATGATAAACTTTGATTATCTTGTTCTTTTGTTATTGGCTCATTTCTATGTTGAAAAAATAACTGGTGATTAATTACGTATGAGACACTATTTTCAAGAGGAAAAATAGTGAATGTAGAGAATCATACATTGTAATGGGATTTACAGAATAAGAGATGAATGTTATTCAGATATCTTTACTAGGACATTTATATTTCATAGAGAACAGAGGTACTGGTACTTAAATGAGATTAGTAAAAATATTACAACAGTAAAAAAAAAAACTGAAGTGATATATCAGATGTGCCTGAAAACAATTAGAGCTGCAGGATTGTGGTTAAAGTTTTGTGTTTCATGTTTAAGCAGGGGAAATCATTCCAATGATTTTATGGTAGTATATGGTGATAGTCTATGTCACTGGGAATAGAAATAAAGCAGAATATGCTGAAATGTATTTCAATACACAGATATAGGTGATGATAATAGATAAGAAGATAATAATATGCCTTAGCAAAAGTATAAATGCGAGTGGATTTATATACATTAGTAACACAGAGATAGATTTAAATAGATTTGTTCAATTATTTCATTTGTCAGATACTGCAAAAATTTGTTTAAAACTTTTACTATTCTGAAGAAGAAGGTAATTTCTAGTCACAAGGCCCTCTGGAACTAAAGTAACATGTGGTGATATATTGTATATTTAATAAAATCAGTCTAATATACCAGAAGACAGAATCACCCACAACCAAGCTATAAATGTCAAGGAGTGGTGAACCATGCCTTTAATCTCGTCACTCAGGTGACAGAGATTCTTCTGGATCTCTCTGAGTTCAAGGTTTAACAGCCAGGCAGTGGTGGCTCATGCTGTTAGTACCAACATTTTGGAAACAGGCAGGAAGAGCAAAGTTCATAGCCAGTCTAGTCTACAAAGCAAAGTTCCAAGACAATCAAGACTTACACACACACACACACACACACACACACACACACACACACACACACACGCACACACAAAACCCACAAAAACCTGCTCAAAAACTAAAACAAAACAAAACCAGGAAAGTCTGGATTTTCAGAGAACAGAGTTATATTGGTGATTCTGTCCTCTGATATTTTAGACTGATTTTATTAAGTATAATATATCTCCACAGTAACAAATAATATTGAGGATTAATAATTGCAGAGACCAAAGCTGGTGTGGATCACAGAGTTATTTTGCATAAATACCTTTTTTCTATGTTAAATGATCATTTTGTTTTTTGTTTTTAGTTTTTGTTGTTTTTTTCCTCTGTGTATGTAATTTTTAATACTATAATTTGTTTAAACTATTTTTTACAAATGTAATCACAGGTATATCACTTTAAAACATCAATTTTTTCCAACTCAACCTTTTAAGATTTAGTCTTCTTGATACTTGAGGTAGTACATTTACATTAGATGTCTATTTCATTCTCTTTACCAAATTCTTTATCTTATTTGTTTAATAGATTTTAAGTGAATTGTATATTACAATTAGGCTACTTAATCACTTCATTTGGAATAACAGGAAAGCCAGGATCACCAAAACAATTTTGCTCAACAATAGAACCTCAGGAGACATTATCATCCCTGACTTCAGGTTATACTATAGAGCTACAGTAATAAAAACAGCCTGATACTGGCATAAAAACAGATTTGTGGATCAATGGAATTGAATTGAGGATCCGGGCTTTAACCCCAAAACCTATGAACACCTGATCTTTGACAAAGAGGCCCAAAATATTCAATGGAAAAATGATAGTAGCTTTAACAAATGGTGTTGGCATAACTAGTTGGTAGTGTGTAGAAAAATGCAAATAAATCCAAGCCTGTCACTTTGCACAAAACTCAAATCCAAGTGGATCAAAGACCTCAACATAAACCCAGTCACTCTGAACTTGGTAGAAAAGAAAGTGGGAAATACCCTTCTATGAATTGGCACAGGCGACCACTTCTGAAACATAACAGCAGTGGCACAGACACTAAGAACAAAAATCAATAAGTGGGACCTCCTGAAACTGAGAAACTTCTGTAAAGACAAGGACACTATTAATAAATGATCATTTTGTATGTGGAGTAATTTTATTATTGCTTCACTGAAATATTTGTAAGAAAATCTAAACTGAATACTAACCATATCCACTGTACCTAAGCTTTGATTTGCCATCAATATTCAGTGATTTATTTATACATTTCTTCCTTTAGATCATACAATAAAGTCAATAAAAGTAAGGCTTTAAAATTATTTTGACAACCTTTCATCATAATTTCATTCATTTAACAAAACTAATCAATAGATACATTTTTTCATTCTGTATTATAAAAAAAGGTTGATGGTTTAGTTGCTGATTTTCAGTTGAGGTCAGCTATTGTGAGTAGCAACAGTCAGCTTCATATGAGTCAATGAGGTGGCAGTGCTACAGTGATATCTGATTCTTCTAGATAAGTTAGAAACATGCACATATCTAGAAGAGGAAAAAAAAATCATAAAAATGTTTCAAATGGAAAGTTTTTTGAATCTTGATCACATTACTAACTGACTTTTTTCACTCCTAAAACATACAAGCCTAAAACGGAAGAATTAATGAATTATTTTAGCAAATTTGCTCAGTTGACCATTCAAACATCCAATGATTCTTGAAGTTCCTTTAAGTTTCTAATCAGAAACATTAGATTTCCCTGACCCCTGGGAAGACATTATGAAGAAAGGACAGAAATGGCAAATCAACACAGGACAAAGACATCTTTCAGTATAAAAACAAAAAGACACAGGGAGGGTTAAACAAAACTAAGAATTATTTCTTTTGTATCAGAGGGAAAAAAACGAACAAAACAGAAAGTCAATCTATAAAACAGGAGAAAATACTTGTAAAGAATATCTAAAACATATAAGGAATAGCTCAATAATAAAAACATATTTTAACAACTAGTTAAAAGAATATATTTTTTAAAGAAAATAGAAAAATGAAAAAGTTTTCAGAAAGGTACTCAGTGTCACAAATTTGAACAGTAACTCAAAACCATGGCATCGTCTTACAGCATTTAGGATGACTAGAATCCAAAAGACAAGAGATAAATAACAGATGTCTGAGATGGAATGTAGATTGGTTTAACTGTTTTGAAAAACAGTCTGTAGATTTATTTTAAAATTAAACACAGAAAATTTTTATGATGCAATAACTTTATGTGCGTTTGTATAAACTAAACTGATATATTCATGAATATTCACCTTCATGTTATTTTCAACTTAATTCACAATAGCCAATAGACAAGCAAACTATTGAGAGATTAAACATCTGATATAAATGCTCTGGAATATTATTCAGGCATAAAAGAAGAGTATCTGGACACTTGTGATAATACAACACTGTGGACATTATGTGAAGTAATCAGCTTAAGAACAGAAAGATAAATATTGCATGACTTTACTTACGTGTGGAATTTCAAAAAGACAAATTTATGAAAGCAGAGCCCAGTATGGTGGTTCCTGAGGACAGAGGGGACTGGAAAATGTAGAGAGGATCAAAGGGCACCAACTTTTAGTTATAAAGTAAGCTCATTCTGGCAATCTCCTGTACCTCCTGGTGGCTATTAAGAAAAATAAGAACTCAATGTCTATCCTATTACACAAAACAGAGCATGAGGCCATGACTCCTTGTAAAGTCCAATGGGTTCATCTTGTCCTTTCTTTGCTGTTATACCAAGTTTTACAATAGAGAATGTCAAAAATTTAGAATAATTATTCAGGTTGTTCATTACACCCAAAGGCAACCTAGACATGTATGGGCATAGCAAAGGCCTATCTGGTGGTCATCACAGTGTTAAGTTATCATAGCCATGAAAGGAAGCCCAAATATTTCCATCCAAAGTAACCAGGATATAAATTTTCATTGGTCAAAAGAATTGTGAGCAGTTTGTTTTTGTGAGTTATCATAAAGAAATAAAAATGATTTTGAAAGCTTTTCATTCAATTTGGCTCTACTTTTGTTTCTTCCTACTAATACAGTGGGGGTTTATTCTTATTCGGAATCTTTTCTGCTACCACTTGACCTTAAATTCTTCCAATTTAAAGACAATTAAACTTCAAACCAGCTGCCCTGTGTAATTCTTACCTTACTCATCACTAATCTCTTTGGCTGTTATGAAGATTTTACCTTGGGGAAGTCTCTGGGATGATGTGAATGTCAAGTGCATTACATTTGGTGACACTAATACACTATTATGCAGTAAAACTTGCTCCACTGTGATATTTCCTAAGATCAGCTTACATTGTTCTGCTTTTTCCTTAGAACAAGCATCAGTGGGTCTTCAAGGCTCCATTAATTTCCAGCAACCTGAACGCTGCCAGCAATCTCTTTCGCTTTGTTGTCAAATGTGCTAACAACAAAATGTGATAAACAGTAATTCACTAATTTTCATTTTTCCTGTCTAACTGTGAATGGCCTCAGATTTTATTCCAAGCATTTTTTCTGTATCTTATTCTAGGAAGTTTCAGATTAGCTAAAAATATGTGTAAACAACTTTGAAGTCTTTTTTTGGTGTGTGTGTGTGTGATTAGTGTAATTTTTGCACTCTCTGTTCCTCTGGTTAAAGATAATAAGCCTGTTGAGAGAGTTATTAGGAGATAATCTTTTTCTTAATATTTTTCAGATCATTTAAGAAAATGTTCCAAACTAAAAAGAATGGACTATAAGAGAATTTCTTGTAAGTTGATCAAATGGAAAAATCTATACCACATTGTTTATTTACAAACTATCTGAATTATAAATGCTTTCTTTGTGTGCCATGCTTGTTAAATTCTTCCAACAATAGCATCTTTAGAGTTAAAGGCATATTCTAGTTATTTACCTCATTTGTTGGGATTTCAACCTTCATCATAAAACAAGTGTCAACAGTTTACGCACTTTAAAAATTTATCCCATTCTTTTTCTGAATGCTCAGAAATTTATGAGTAGAGGAATGTATAATAAACAACAAAAAAGTAAATTTCAAAAGCACCTTCCTATTTAGGTTTTAATAAAACATTTGAGCTTTGTTCCGCTACTTCCTGGCATGTTGATTGACCCAATTAATTTCTAAGAGTGTGAGGTCCTAACAGCAGGGATTAAACCAGGCATTCTCAAACTAAACCTTCAAGCCAGGCTCTTTTATTTTAATTTTTTTCAAGGGGAGAAAAGACAGAGCCTGGGAATGAAATCTACGTTGCTCTGGGGATAGTTTTTTTTCTCCTGAAACAATTTCACATAAGCCTTCTTTATTAAAACACACACAGAGACACACATACACACGCACGCACACCATACACATTCATCCTTGGTTTAATTGCCATGAAAACAACTGTCTGGAGACTCAGGAGTGGGTGGTATTAAGGGTCAACAGACCCCCAGGGAATTGTAGCAAAGACTTAGCATGGCACATTACCAAATGTGCCTGTGTTTCCCCCTTTTTCCCTGATCACACCTTCATTTTCCTCTAGCACTGTCCCCCCCGACTCTACACCACTGTGCCCCTCAGAATTTCCTTTGACAGTTCATTAAGGCAAAAACTTTCCAACTTTCTTGAGGAAAATGATATTTTTACATTTTCTGTTTCCCACAGTAGACTTGACCAAACTATGACTTAATCATCTGTCTGAACTTTTTATAGGACCACACAGAACATTCCCCATGTGACCTCTCCTGTAGTTTTGCCCTCACATCCTCTGAAGTGATCCACTTATCTGACCTCCTGTCTACCTGTTTCCACTCCCCTCTGCCTCTTTCCTGGTGACTTTATTAAAGGAACATTTTGTACTGACACTGTGAGGAGCCAGGATAGTGGAAGAGAGCAGAAGTGTGATTCTGAGGCAAAAAGCAAACATGGATGTCACCATAGTGGTTGAGTACATATCACAAACTTGACAAGGCAAAGATGGGACTCAAGATTCAATGAAATGTCCAGCCTAGAACTGAGTGATAATATGGCTATTGGAAGTCTAAGACAATAGGAAGTCCTGCCATTGCCAGGCAGGAAGTTAAGTCAGAAACCCAAAATATCAGAGAGAAAGAGAGAAAGAAAGAGAGAGAGAGAGAGAGAGAGAGAGAGAGAGAGAGAGAGAGAGAGGAAGGAAGGAAGAAAGAAAGGAAGGAAGGAAGGAAGAAAGGAAGGAAGGAAGGAAGGAAGGAAGGAAGAAAGAAAAGTACTCTACAAATTGTCACCACAGTCAGAAAATCTTGTAGCAGTATGAAGCAGTCTCAGGCTGTTTCATACCCATCTACCAATGTGAATGAAAACGAGTTATGAAAGGGCTGCCAAACTGGCTAGTGAGTCTGAAAGTAAAAGTTCTGCTCAGTATTCTACTCCATACCTCTTCATACGTAAGTTTTCCTGACTCATCTAACTCACAATTTTGTTTTTATTGAACATCCTACCAGCAACAGTTGGCTCCTTGTATGTATATGACGAAATGTGTTATGTACGTGAGTTTATGTTACTATTTTCAATAAATCTATCTTAACTTTTGTTATGTGGACTCTTTCTAAATCCCTTTCTCTCTTTCTGTCTCTCTGTCTCTTTCTCTCTCTATTCTCTCATTTTTTTTCTGACAGTGTTTCTCTGTGTAGCCTTGGCTGTCCTGGAACTCTCGCTGTAGATCAGGGTGGCTTTGAACTCACAGAGTTTATATACTGACCTTTATATTCACAAACAGGTGAATCCACAGGGACATTTCCCATCAACCATCCACACAAATAAGTCCTGATGTTAAATTGTAGCACAGTTAAGTCACTGCAACTCACAGAGTTCAACAAATCTCCATCTCTTGAGTGGTGGAATTAAAGGCATGTACCACCACTACCTGAACTTTTCTCAACTCTTTGGTAGCACTTGGGCCAGAGACAACAGAATAGGAATTATATGCAGGACACCTTCTAAGATTCCTCCTCTTATAGGTCTTGTTTTGATCAGGGCCCAGTGTCCTATTAAACTAGCTTTCCTAGTCTGCTCATTGGGTTTCTCCAGGGCACTCCACCAACATGAGCAAACAAACCTCCAAGTTAACAAACTCACATTTGAGAACTCTTTGCCATAGCTAAGGTTTTCTTATTAAAGGCTTAGTGGGAAATCATCTTACTTTTAATAAAAGGAATAGCCAGATAAATAGGAAGCAAAAAACAAAAACTGTAATTATAGGTATATTTAGCTTGGATTTGCAAACAAACACCAGTGCTCCTTCAAGCAAGTGCACACAGTTCATGGGTGGACATTTCCAATGGACTGAATGCTCAACAAGGAAGATTTCCTCTCTTTGTCACTCTGAAGTGGGAAAATATTTAATCCTCTTTGCAAATGAAGTCCTAGCTCTCAACTTAGCAGGACCCCCCTGCTGTTCTCAATTCTATTCAGAGGTTTCGCTCACACAGACAATTGTCTCCTAGAGCAACAGGGTCAAGATGACTACTATTATGGGGAATAGTACTAATGAAGCTTGTACATCTCTAGCAAAAAGCCAATGCTTCATTCACTGTGTTATCCAGCCTTTCTTCTCATGCTATATAATTCCTAATTTGACACTTCAGTCTGGGTAAAAATGGACATAAAAACTGAATGATAGGTACATCGGAGGATTATACACACATGCTTGCACAAGTACAGACTGTTGGTTTTGCACATGAGAACAGGCACACACACACACTACCAGGGCCACACAGGAGTTTATTCAAGAGAGTTGCCAGGCGAGTACAGGGGCAGAGAAGCAGGAGAAAGAAGAGACAGACTGCCCCATGGCGTCTCCTTTTAAAAGAAAGAGTCGGCATGGATTTACGTAGCCATGCCTAGGGGCGTGCCCTCTGTACACGGAGGTGGCACGGTGCTGGTGCCATGTTGGCTTTACCATGTGGCCATTACATGCCAGGAATTTTCATTTCACCCAGGGTCATGTTTCGTTCAACACATGGTATGGTGTGCCAGGAATCCTTACACAGACAGCCTTGGGTGGTGGCACATGCCTGTAATCCCAGAACAAGATCAGGGGCTAGTTCAAGGCTACACTCAGCAGCTACATATGCCTAAATACTCACAGAGTTGCCTGAGTTATATGAGAACCTGTCTCAAAACAAGCAGAAGCCTCCAGAGAGACAGGGTGAAGGAAAGAGTCTGCCTTTACAATTTCCAATGTTGAACTGCGCTGAGAAGATAACTCAGTAAAATACTTGCTTTATAAGCACACGATTCTGAGTTCAATTCCCGTAGCTTATAGGATAAAAAGCTGAGCTTGGTAGCAATCTTCTGAAATCCTGGAACTAAGGTGACCAGTAGCCTGCATTGACTGGAGAGTCCAAGACTAATGAAAAATCATGTCTCGGAAAAAAAGGTAGATGGCCTGACATCATTGACATTTATATACTGACCTTTATATTCACAAACAGGTGAACCCGCAGGAACATTCACCATCACCCAGCCACACAAATAAGTCCTGATGTTAAATTGTAGCAGAGTTAAGTCACTGCAAACAATCTGGACATGGAATACCTGGGTGAAAGGGCTGTAGGGTGAAAGAGATGAGGAGAATATATGCACTTGTTAATTATCTAATTTCCCGGCGGCTTCTGGACAATGTTTGTCAGGACAGAGTAAAGAGGTTTCCCGAGGAAGACTCACTGTTTTGCCACCATATTTTCCTGTAGGTGGCAGCACTAACAAGGCTGGGTTCAGAGTGGACAAGCTTAATTTGCAATAGTCCCTGAAGAGAAATTTTTAGTAACATGGCTACAGGAGGCACTTAAAACAGGTCATTTACCTTTATAATTGACAATAAATGCTGAAAGTCAAGTAGCCACATGGAGAGAGCATCTCATTGAAATAAAACATACAAAGTTCTGTCATGTTATATCATCAGTTGCAGGAGAGAAACTTGGGTGCTTCATGTTCTCTGTGCAGGATTGTGTGGGCCATTCAGCCTGAAGCCTCTCTCACTGATAAGCAGAGAAAAGTATAATCCAACCCAGATCTTTTACTTCTGTGAACTCTCAGACGTTAGTCATGGTAGAGTTAGCATCCCAGACTACATGTTTAAGGTGCACAACCATATTTCAATATGTTATTGCTATCTTATTGTTTTATACTTAAAAACTACTGAACAAATAATCAAGATAAAACAAAAAAAAATCCAGAAAAGAATATCATCAAATATAGATTTTGTGAAGTTAATATAAATCAATACTTTCTGATGGCATTTTAAATAGACATACAAGAGAACATTTTGAAAATTTGCTTTTATAGAATTTTGTTACTAGTAATTGCAAAATTCTAAGCCTATAGTCTTGTTATTAAATTAAATTGATGTTTTATAATTCACTCTCTTTCTAATATTTAAAGGTCATTCGGTGGGTTGTTTGTTTTAACATTGTTGTAGCATTTAATCTTCTCAATAACTGCATTATGTCATGTTCAGCAGCAGCGACATAGCCAGAGGTGTTGACAATCTCCACACAGAATTTACATTGTGTTACTCTTCTCCAAAATGGTAAATCTGGCAGAGATATTGATCAAGTTGGCCTCAGTGCACTAGAATATCTAATGACGTGTCCCTATGAGGCAATGAGAGGATCATTTTGGTTTCATTGTCAAGGGATCATATTGGAGACTAGGCAGCAGCACTTGGTTGGGTTTCCAGGGAGGATGGCATATGGCTGCAGGAGTACGTATTGGAATGAGTGCCTACCAAGAAGTAGACAAAGACGAGGATCCTATAGTGCCTTTAAAGTCACACTTTTGATGACTCGAAGCTGTCTAGTAAGCTCTCCTCTTATATGGTTACATTACCTCCCTAGACAACCACTGTGAAACCATACCTTTACCTATAGACCCATGGGAGAGAGACATTATCTACATACAGTCCATAGCACAGTGGTTCTCAACCTTCCTAAAGATGGGATTCTTCACTATAGTTCCTCATGTTGGGATGACTCCACCTATAAAATTATTTTGTTGCTACTTCATAACTGTAATTTTGCTCCTGTTAGGAGTTGCAAAGTAAGTGTTTGATGTGCAAGATATCTGATATGTGACGTCTGTGAAAGGGTCATTAGATCTCCAAAGGAAGTCACAGCCCACAGTTTGAGAATCACTGCCATAGCAGGTGATATTGTTTTCTCCATCTATAATACTGAGAAGTTGAATATTGAAATATAAAGCAACTTATCAACCTCCATATGCCAGTTATATCTGATGCTAGAGTTTGGATTTTGGTGCAAAGAAACAATGTTCTTTCCATTTACTCTATGCTGTTTCTAACTGCCAAGCAAAGCAACAATGTGCAACCAAATAAATGGGTTCAATTATCTTAAAATACCATTACTCCAAATCATCCTTTTCAATTCAACATTTTATTATTCATTGACGTACTTCTCTTGCACAGAGAAGAGAAGGAAAGGGAAAATAACTACTTTCTTGTCAAATTGTCATTATTTGCTAAAAGAAATAAAAAAAGAAAGAAAAGAAAAGTGGTCTTCCAGAACTGAGATGTAGATCATGTCATCTTCATCAACATTTAAGTAGTAAATATAATTCCTGTTAATTTTTTGCTTCATTATTAAATTGCTATTCTTTTTTTCTCACCATGTGAATGAGAGCAACGTTACCTAGGATTTGTTCCAATTAATTTACATTTCACATTCACTCTGACTTCTCCGTCTACCAAGTACAGAAATTCCATAGATTTCTGTATCACCCTTTCCAAAATAACAATATACTGAGCACATGAGCTATGTTGATATATATTCAGAAAGAATTTAGTCTGGATGTTAAAAAAAGCATTTTTGTGGTATTTCTTCTGGAAAGATCTCAAGAACAAGCAATGTGGTCATATTTCTCCTTGAAATACTGCATTCCCCCACACACACTTGTGGCAGAAGAAAACCATGAGAAAATTGACTTTCCTGAAAGGCATCTCTGCTCATTTGTAGTGAGTCTTGAGAGAATACACCAGAATCCACAGGTGGCCAGGTTTGGAAAAAGACTTTGAACTCACCAATGCCTTTAGCCATTGGAACCAGGAGCACCCTATAAATGTTAATCAATTAACCCTTCAAATTTCTTTATGCAGTATGTAAGTTTCAAATGAGACCTAACACTGCATTTTTGCAAACTTAAGAACAACCATAGAGCTCTATACTGTCAAACTTGTCTTGAAAACAATCTTTGCTCTTTAGCTGGAGGGAGATATAATGAGGTACCTGAACTACTCAGATATAATGAACCTCGGAGAATTTGGCATCTCTACTTTATACAGGCTCAAATATCTCAAAGTGTCAAACCTCAAATGCTTTGGTTCGAGGGCTGTATGCTTTTATTGCTGTTCTATAGGTAGGAGTCTAACCATTGTGCCTCTGTAAACTTATAGGGTCTCACTGGTTACATACTGTCTTGAGTCTGTTCTCTTTGACAAGACTAGGTAAATTACTAAAATATAGCTAGGAAGGCAATGTTATTATTTTGTGAAACATTCTTTTGGGGGGTTGCTTAATTTGCTTAGCTATAATTCATTTCTTATAGTTTGAAAATTCCTTAAAGAACATTATTTTGATTAATTTTTTTGTCTCTCTTTATTATTATTATTATTATTATTATTATTATGAACAAAGAAGTCACACTTTCTATCCTTATATATCCTTATTCAAGGTCCCTTCCTCTCCCACCACATCAGGTCATTCTTTCTTAATTGAACACCATGTTTGCCACATGAAGATGTTTGACAAGTAAAATGTATCAGAGAATCTATTTACTATTTGGTATGCAGAGTTCATTCATTTTCTATACATAATGACATTTCCAAGATTACTGCATCTGGGCAAATTTTGTAATTTTTACAATTGTTACAAGGTCATTTGACTAAACTCTCATATTATCCATAAATACTACCAATACTTACAATCATTTCTAATACAGAATTGTAGTTAAGAGACACATCAGGTCATGAAAGTAACATGTAGCTTACAGTAAAATAAATAAATAAATAATAAAAGATAATGAGACTTGAATGATAAAAATCAAATGTGAGAAAATTCATTAGTATTCTCAATACCTTCTTTATGATTAGGAAATATTTCATTAACTGATACAAATTAAGTAAAAAATGTTACCAGGAACATTTCCCTTTCTGCCAAAGTTATATAATTTATTGATATATAATAAGTTCATTTTAAAAGCATAAAGTCTATCGGGTGACTGTATTTAAAACTCAGCTGACAGATTTTATTTTTACTACCATGAGTCATACAATGTTTACTTCTTCTAAACACTAACATGAATGCCCCTTGGCATGACACTTACACTGTAGGCATAAGATATACTAAAGTTGTTCAGTGACTGCACACCCTTTCATTTGCTTTAATCTGTCTCTTGTTGAGTGCTAACTGCTTCCCTATTTTTTTCTCACACATTATTGGACTTTTCTTTGAACATATCTTAAACCTTTGCCAACCACACACAATTTTCCCAAGCCTCTCCCTCTGTTTATTCACCTCTGCTCAAATATTCTTTCTTGCAGTCTGCCACTATACTTCTTTCTCTGCTCATTCACACATAAGTGTGATCTTTAACTCAGAGCAAGGGGAATGTCTTACTTATATACTCCACTGTCTTGTTTTTACATATCACCATTTTGAATATTTAACAATGGTAGACTGTCATTTCCTAGCATAATTTGAAATCTGCGAGGGCAAATATTTTGTTTATTTTTTAATCTGTTTCTCAGTGCCTACAATGCGTAGAGCTCTCATATAAAGGAAGGAATGATTGGTTGCTTAGTTTTATAGCAAAAGCAAGTCATTAAAGGTTTATGGAACATCAAGATGCTATAGTTAAATTGAGGCTTTTGATTTTTCCCCTAGACATCAGAATCTGCACATTATATAATAAGTGGTGCTTGTGAAGAAACAGTCAAGCACATTGCTCCTTAGGATTCTTCTTCATTACAAACATGGCTTTCATATCCCCATTAGTATGCTCAACATAGGCCAAATGTTAGCATTTCTTTGATCTCTTACTAGAATAAATATTGCTACTGATAATTTGGAACACTCTGTTTTACCAATTAAGGGCTGAAATCAATTGCTACTTAAATGCTACATTATAGTACTTCAGTGCTAATTTTATGAAATTAAGACTTCTTGTGTGTATGTCTGTTTCATTTAGTCTAAGAATTAGCTAGATGGTAATATGCTTCCATTCCACAAGACTGATTCAAAACAAAAATGAAAATTGTTCACACAAGGTAACAATGTTAGGTTGTATTAGAAACACAAATTGTATTCTTTTTCTGTCACATTTCTTTTTCTACACTTAATAGAGGAAATGAAAATGCTTCTAGAACTAATTGCCTAAACTCTGAGGATAAAAAGCAAAACTAAACCACAGTGTGACTAAACTGGCTTTGGAAAAGGAGAACCGAGCAACCACGTCAGTTTTATTGCTCTTGTTATCCCAGTATGAAGACTCTTATACAGAAAAACATTTTTGGAAAACATCAGCAAAACATCATATAGCATTGACTATCTCACATAATTTGGAAAATCAAATCTCTCCATTAGTTGGTTGCCATAAATTTTTTAAGTTAATATACCATGACGACCTGAAGTTTCACTTTTATGTTTATTTTATAGCATCAGAGATTGAAACTAGAATCTCTGCCCTCATTTGTTCCTCTTTTATTTTGAGACAGCATCTTACCCTTACTGGGCTTATACTCACCACTGTATTCTAGACAGGTCTTGAACTTGAAATCTTCCTGCCTTTGTCTCCAGAGTAGCCAGAAATTACAGGTCTGTACTATCAGGTTCCATTGTAAATGGACCTTTCTAATAGGGACTTGGAAGTGTCTGTATTTCTTCAGTTACAAAAGCACATATTTGGTAGGTATACAGTGTCAGTTTCCTCACTATAGATGAATGGTCTTGTGGCTAAGAGGAAGTGAAAGTAAAGCCAATGCTGATATTCTTATTGGGTCTTTATGCACAGCAAAGAGACATCCTAACACAAGAAAGCCCTCATAACTCAATGGAAGCTACCAGACACTCATTTGAAGAATAGTGCTGTTTTTTTTTTTTTCAATGTTAGTTAGCATCATGAAGAACTTTTATCTGAAGGATGACAAGTATAGATATTTTGCCATCATAAGAGTTAAGGATTGAATTTGCAATTTTATGTTAGATCTTAAAATTCATCTGTCTCTTTTTTCCAATTAAAGGTAATGCATGAATTCAGTAATCCATAAATCATAGGGTAAGTTACATCAAGTTCTCTTTTATGTGACAGATGACCACCCTAATGTGTAGGAGATAACACTTGTTCATTATTTATTCTTCCTAAAATAATCTCATTTTTGCAATTTTATTTACTTGACAAAGTGAGCGTAAGACTGTTTTCCATTTGCAGTGCCTTCCACTATGTCATGAAGACAACCAAGGAGTGATATAATGACATAAATTTCTGCATCTTTCCTTTCATAATTTTGACTGATAATCTGAAAGTCATTGTATACAAAGAAAGGAAAGGAAAAGTTACCCCCATGCAAGGGTTACAGATCTGTGAGGAAAGGTATCCTGGTAGTCAGGAGCCAAAGAATACCACAAAGTCCCACTGCACAAAAAAACCTCACACAAGAAATTTATTAAGAGAGAACCAAGAAGATAGTTTTTCTGCTTGGAAGAGAAGCAGCAAAGAACTGAGCAGGATGCAGATGTTAAGGATTTCTTGTTGGGAGGAGAGGAATGGAATTTTCCAGGGTGGCCTTGGATTGAAGGGATTCTGATCTCAGGTACTGGTGGGATTTTGTTGCCTGATCTTGGGTTTTTTTTTTTTTCCCTTGTAGGTCAGGGACAGACTGCTCTCTTGCCTTAAGGGGCTAGGCCTGGTTGTCTGCAGTGAAGAGGAGGGTTAAACATTAACACGGGGAGGGGCTTGCTCCACTGGTAGTATAGCTATACTGCAAATCAATATATTGACCAAAATACCCATAAAGTGCCACATTTATGGTTCTAGAAAAAAATATTGGCTAAAGTATATTAGAAACAAATATATAATTGTGTGTGTGTGTGTGTGTGTGTGTGTGTGTGTGTGTGTGTACATATACATGGGAGGAGAAGGTGCATGTGTCCATATGCATGTAGAGCCAGAGGTTGGTACTCATTCACTGTCCACCTTAACATTTTAAACATTTTTTTTTAATTTTTATTTTATATGTATATATGAGGGTTGCATGTATGTATGTTCACTGAGGCCAAAGGAAGTCATTTGTTCATCCTGGTAATAGAATTACATGTTGCATGAATTCTGTTTGTAATGAAAGAAACTCAGAGCCAGATATTAGGGAAAGGCTGAAGTATCAAAGAGAGAAACACCACAGTTAGTTCTCATCCACCTGTCTTCCAGCTTCTTCAGCCTCCCTCCTGGTCACTTCTAATTGCTGCTGTTTTCCTAAACCCATCTTAAATACCATCTTCTCCCAGCTGTATCCCATCCAGGTTAAGATTAAAGGCGTGAGCCGCTCTATTTTGGTAGTTAGCCTTGAACTCACAGAAACACAGAAAAACCTGTCTCTGGAGTTGTGAGATTTCACCACTGCTGACTTTTGGCATGCTGGAATTAAAGGTGTGTGCCACCAGTGCTGGCTGCTTGGCTTTGTACTCACAGAGATCCTCTGGATCTCAGTGCTGGGAAAAAGTGTGAGTTACCACTGTTATCCCTGGAATTCCCAGAGATCCAGGATTATCTCTGCCTAGTTTGACTTGGGGTTGATCTCTTGATTCAGGTTTTATTAAATATATATTGCCACAATGACAGATGGCCGTAAGCCTCTTGATGTGGGTGCTAGGAACCAAACCCTTGTCCTCTGCAAGAATAGTAAGTGGTCTTAAAAAGCTGAGCCACCTTTCAGTAACATGCACTTTATTTTTCATATGATGTCTCTCACTGACCTGGAGCTCAGCTAAATAGGTAAGATGGCGGGTCAGAAAGCCTGAAGGACCTGCCTCCTGCTCAGGACATGCCTGTCTCTGATTTTGCAATACTGAGATTATAAGCAGGTGACGGCACGCCCATCTTTTTTAAAGTAGGTATCCTCTCTGTGTTTCTGTATTCAGGCTTCCTTCGGCTCAGTCATTGCTTTATCTTTGTATTACCAAGGCAATTGTTCTGCTGATTTGAGCCAAACCCCACTTTAGACATTTTGTGTGGTGACTATATGTATATAATATGACATTTAGACTATATGTGAGTCATCTTATAGTTAAATTGTTAACATTTTATGTTAAGTTAAAATGTACACTAAATTCACTTACAGGCAGATGCGCTAACAAAATAAACTTGAGATGAGAATCTTAGTTCTCAATTATCATAATCATTATTATTATTTTAGTTGTTGTTGAAGTAAAAATCATATTATATCATTATTAAATTAAAATTTAAAATATATTATAATACTAGTAAAAATAAGCTCTACAACCTCATACTTAGGGATAATACAAAATGAAAAGTGTGTATCCTGCCTCAAATTTACACAAACCTATAAAGCTGATGTTATGCTCCATTGAAAGAGAGGAAAATGAAGAAACAAATACATTATCTGTGTGTGATTTTTTTAAGTATCAGCCATTGTGTATACAGCCTCATTCAACCTTTGCAATAACTCTATAAGGGAACTACTGTTACATTATTAGTGCAAGGAGCCAAAGCTAAGCAATTTACCAAGGCTGCACTATTTACAGTATCTGTGCCTATATATCCTATCTCCCTGTCTGACTATACTGCATGGCTAAGAAAAAACACAGCCATTATGGGCACAATTTCTAAGATATCTCATAGCAGCTTGATTTTAACCCATTAAACATAACCTTACTGAAATAAAGCTACTTTACTTCTTCTTTCAGATTTTTCAATGAGTTTGGTTTTTTATTTCAACTTTTTTTTAGTATTTTTTATTATAAATAATCATATTTTTTATCCATGTATACTCTTGTTCAAACTCCCTTCCCTCTCCCACCCCTTCCAGTCACTTTCTCTTCTGAACTTGTTATACATCTAAGATATCGCTTTCTAATGCAGAGCTGACTAAGAAATTACATGTTAGACAGCTGAATCTACAATGAAGCTATTTTTAAAAATACTTTTAAATAATATGGTTTTTTTTTTTTTGTGTGTGTGTGTTGTTGTTTGGATTTTCAGCACAGGGTTTCCCTGTGTATCCTTTGCTGTCCTGGAAATCAAGGAGATCTGCTTGCCTCTTCCCTTCAGGTACTAGAATTAAAGGTGTGAACCTCCACTGCACAGCATTATGTGCAATATGTTTCTTATTTACAGTTGTATTTTCCCAGTTAAGAATGGTAGTTTGTTAACAGACAAATCCCTAAACTTAATTTCCTAAATTGCTTCATTTTTTTTTTTTGTATTTGATTATGGACTGGTTTTGTTTTCACTATTGAGTAGATAATACTCTAGAATATATTTTGTAATGATAAGATTTGAGGGCAAAGCTTAACAAAATGTAAACTCCAAAATTTTCTCCTTCCATCTCTCTCTCCCTGCCTCTCTCTGTTTCTCTGTCCCCTCAAACATATATTAAACTTCTCAGTTCTAGGACCACTATGCACTTTGGGGTCACTAAAAGAACAGCTAACCATTTGACACAATGTTTGGATTCTCACCCCCCACAACAGACCCCCATTACCTAACTGTTAATCATTGCCAAAGGAGCAAGTCCCCTGACAGCTCTCAAGCCCCCAGTCCCCAAGTAGATCTTTCTGCACTTGGTATCAAATTGCACCGCAGCCACAACACAGGAACTGCACAGTTTAACTTCACATCAGCAAAATTTAGGTTTTTTTTTTTTTTTTCTTTTTCAACTTGGACTTAAATGTTTCTTAGACAACTTACTATATGTTTCTACAGCAGTCACAAACATAATTTGAAACTTGTTCTCTGCAACATATCACATTATATACAAAGTACTTGAAGCCCAGCTTTGAATCAAAATTCTATTCCAAGGAGCTCCAATTGCCAATGGAAAAATTTTATACAGATCCTATTTTTAAAATTGTTATTGTTATTGGAAATCTATTATTTATGTGTTAGGCTAATGATATACTTATCTATTAAAGGAAAGCTTTCTCCTGGCTGTAGTCATTTGTTTGTTGAGTGCTGGATGATGCTGCTGTCCATCAACTCAGCAGGTTCACTAAAAATTGTATTCTATGTTGACAATGTGGAAGTATTCAAGAAGTAAGGAAGTAAATTTTAATGTAACCATTTGTATGGCTGATGGCAGTGTTTGGTAATATATTTATTATGTTCATTTTCTAAAACATAAGTCTTAATTAAAATAATCTCTCTAGGAACACTGTGAATGCCAAAGGTAATTATGCCATACGAATCCTCATTTATTAAATTAAAGAAAAATATTCTTTCCTGCCTTCTTGGCTTTCAGTGTATTTGTTATTAACATTTAGTAGTACTAACCATATTTCAAATGATATGATATTGTTATCTTAAACTGTGTATCACTCACCAAACTACCTTTTCTTTTTGTTTATTTTGTGGAATATTTATAACTTAAGGATAAGAACAAAGGATCTTTCAGTATATACCCAATGGTGTGACCAGTATCTGTGATTCTTCTGAGTCTCACCAGTGGTTCAGTATGGCACCAATCAAAATCCAATTCCTGACTCGAGAATAGAATTCATTCACTATTAGTTAATAGATCAACAACCAAATGCAAAAGGAACACAATACTCAGACTATTATCATGTGCATGGATAAATAATAGTATGTTTAGAAATAATAGAAAATGTTTAAACATATATATTCCTTACTGCTAAAGTGATTTTATATAATTATAAATTATATATAATGTATGTTATATATTATATGTTAGATTATAATTCTTAATTTTTTTCTTCCACCCTTTTAAAAACATCTTTTATTTATTCTTTGATAGTTTTATATGTGTATGCATTTTTCCACCAATTTTTATTCTCAATGTTTAAAATCATATTTCAAACAAAATTTTGTCCTAATTTTTTACTCAATAAAAGTATGAAAATATCAAGGAAAGTACTGATTTAGCTATGTATTCATTCACTGCTGATTGCTATTTTTCTGGGATATGTTATAACCAGTCTTTTAAAAAAAATATACTACAAAAATAGAGGGAAATTATGAGTTGAACCACCTTTAAGTAAAAGGTATTTTTATTTCAATGTTGAATACTACATGATCATGACATCTCAATGTATGATCAGTGACTATTTCATAGTATAGATAAAAACAATAAGATTATTTTATGTGTTGCATCAAAATAACATAGAGGCTGGAGAGATGGCTAAGCAGTTACAGTATGTACTTACTACTCTTGCCAAGGACTGGATTTCAGCTCCCAGAATTGAGTTCCTCAACCACTAGCAACCCCTGCACCAGGGAATCTGATGTCCTTTTCTGGCCTCTTTGTACATTCACTCAAGTTCACAAATATTCATTCATACATACACATATATATTTAACTTAAAATAAATATAATTTCTTTAAAATCACAAGCATGCAAGCAAACAAAAAATAAAAATACTAAAAGAGCTTAATTTTAAATTTATCTGGAAAATAATAATATAACTCATAATATTATCTTCAAATATCCATATCATTCATTATCTAAGTCTGTTTCTTTGAGTTAACAATAAGAGGCTAGCAAATTTTGATTTTTAAAATAAACTATACACTGAAGTATTTTTAATAGTTAATGTACAGAAATTTTTATTTTATAGGGCTTTTATTTGCCTCATTTTAATTTGTTTTAAAAATATGTATTATTTTTCCTCCCTTCTCTCTCCCTCTCTTCCTGTCTCCCTCCCTGTCTGTTTCTCTCTCTCCTCCCCCTACGTGTGCGTGTGTGAGTGTGTGTGTGTGTGTGTGTGTGTGTGTGTATGATCATATGAACTATATACATGCACATATGGAGGAAAGGTGCCATCTGGCCATAGTTGGTTTTCTCCACCTCCATGGAGTAGAGAATCAAACTTAGGTTGCCTGGCTTGCAAAAGTGTCTTCGCACAGTGTGCCCTCCTGCCAGCCAATTTTGAAACATTCTCAAGGATTAATGTCTTATGACATTTTGTAACTCAATGTAACAATATCTAGGATTGTATTTCTTTAATAATATAAGAGTAATTAAAAATTATTTGCTAGGTTTAAGGCTTGCATATCTCCAATTTCAGTTAAGTAGAATGTTATACACATTGATTTTTCAGTGCTGTCAGATTTCCTTATATGTAATAATATGTTTTTTGTGAAATCATCTCTAATTTTCCCTTCCAACTCCTTTTATCCAGTAGCCCAACTTTATGTAAAATCTGTCTATTCTCTCTCCCTCTCATCTTTCTCCCTCTCTCTGAAGTCTATTCAGCACACTTAGTGCTATTTGCATGCACATGGGTATAGGAGTATCTTCTGAAGCATGAGTAATATATTATGGGCTGCATTCCTGAAGAAAACTTACTCTACCTTCCCCTGCATCCATTCATTGCTAATAGCTTTTTTGCCAGTGGCTGGACTTCACTAACTTCTCACTGACCATATTAGGATATTGCTTGGCTTGTTCTTGTGCAGGACTTTGAAATGCATTAACAGTCATTGTAAGTTTATCCACCAGTCCTGTTATGTCCAGCATGTTATATTTTGTTGTATATTTCTACTATACCTAGCACTTTACAGTCTTTCTATCTCCTCTACCAAATTGATCTCTGAACCTTGAAGAGGGGGAGTATAAAATTATGATCCTATTTGGAGTTAAGCACTCTACAGTCTCTTATTCTCTTCATATTTATCGGCTATGAATTTCAACATCTATTTATAAAAGGAGTTTCTTGATGAGAATTGAGAAGTACACTCATAGTCTATGAGTCTAAAGGTAAGAACTTAATCAATTTAATACTATGTTCATTTAGTAGAATCAGAACATTAGGTCCTCACCTAGAGTATATGCTCTTAGCCAACCACATCTTTTGGCCCAGATAACAGAGCCAGGAATGAGGGGTTTTTGTTTGTTTGTTTGTTTGGGGTGTGTGTGTGTGTGTGTGTGTGTGTGTGTGTGTGTGTGTGTGGTGTGAATTCAGTCATATAGTAGTTGGTTATTGCCAACGACTGCCACTGTTGTACTTGCAGCCTTGACTTGTTAAGCTAGTAGTTATTGTAGTTTTCAGTGTTAAAATTTAGTAATATTGCTGGACAGTTTTCTCCCCTAGTTTTGGCAATAGAACTATTGGAAAAGCTGAAAAAGATACTATTACAGCTATCCAGGAGGAATGAAGCTTCCAGTCAATATCAGCTTGATTTCTCCATGTCCTATGATTTAAGTATGTGCTGTCTTTAGCAATAACATATTGCCACCAAGTTGTTTTATGAAAGTATTCTGTAATATTTTGAGTTTTATGGCAGTATTCTGTAATATTGTGCTGGTCAGTTAGACCCCACTGACCAAAAACTCAGAAGGAAGTAATCTATACTTGGCATGTGGCTTTTATTTGCTAGAATGTGATGATGCTTTGAGTAGCATTATTCATATCCTCATTTTAGAACAACTCCATATAAATTATTTTTATATGTGTATATATAAATGTTTTGGGCAGCTTCAATAGGAAGAGATGTCTATTTAGCATTTTCAAAGGTTTTTAGTGTTAGATATCAATCGATATACCCTTCCTCTATGCTGTTATCCCATCTCTTCCCTATTTAACTTTTTCTTTGCCCTTATTTATGATAAACATTATAAAATAAATTCTCATTCTGAAAAAAATGCAAAAACTTACCTATCTTATTTTTTCTATTTCTGCAGAACTAAGTTTCTCTAAAACCTATGTGAGATTCTGCTTATAGTAAAGTTTCATTAAAAAGATACCTGGAACTCTCCAGGTGTGTCCTCTTCCACCCCATCCCAAACCTCTTTATTTTGCAGTCATTTAGGAAACAACATCCCACACTACATACTGAGTTCCTTATGCATTCTGCTCTGTCAATTCATTTGACTCTTAGATTACATATAGGAAAGGGAAATATAATCTATAATTATTTTGCCATCCCAAATTAAAAAAAATTATTAACCAAATAGTAAAGGATGTGGAGAGAGCTCAACCAGTGAATTCTTGAATCAAGTGTGGTCAGAAGTTTCTCTATCCTGCCTAGCTAGTCCTGAAGCCATTCATCAGAAATAAGTACAGGGGGGCTGGAGAGATGGCTCAGCGGTTAAGAGCACTGTCTGCTCTTCCAGAGGACCCGGGTTCAATTCCCAGCACCCACATGGCAGCTAACAATTGTCTGTAGTTTCAGTTCCAGGCAAACACCAAGGCAAATAAATAAATAAATAAATAAATAAATAAATAAATAAATAAAAAAGAAATAAGTACAAAATGTAGTATGAAGTTTCTGGCCCAGACTATTCCCAATATCTGGACCATCTGTCCCAAATAAACACACAAAAAGGCTTATATTAATTACATGCTATTTGGACTATGGCTTATTGCTAGCTAACTCTCACATCCTAACTCATTTCTTTTAATTTATGTCTTGCCACATGGCTCGTGACTTATCTGAGTTCCTTTACATCTTGCTGTCTTGGTGACAGCTCACAGTGTCTCTGTCTGACTCCTCCCTCCTTCCCCTTTATCTGTACTTGGATTTCCCACCTAACTATAAACTGGCTTGCCATAGGCCAAAACAGTTTCTTTATTATCCAATGGCATTTCACAGTGTACAGAAAGACATCCCACATCACACAAAGACTTATATTAATTATAACTTGTTTGGTCTATGGCTCAGGCATATTTTTGAGTAGCTCTTTCACTTAGATTAAACCATAATTCTTATCTAAGCTTAGACATGTGGCTTAGTACCTTTGCTCAGTGCAGCATTCTCATTTTCCTTCTTCTGAATCTGGCAGCTGACTCTGCTCTTCTTCCTCCAAGAATTCCTCTTATGGTCGTCATGCCTATATTTTTTGTCTGCCTAGCTTTTAACTAATCAACATTTTTAAACCAATATTTATAATGGCAAATATTTACAGTGTACAAGAGCATAGTCCCACAGCAATCAAGTACAAAGAATCCATGTTAAAGATAAATACACCAAGTATGATGTTTTGGCACAAAGATTCCTGGAACTCACTGACCTGTCAGCCCAGACTACTCAGTAAACTCAAGACCATTGAGAGACCCTGTATGTCTCAAGGGGGAGGGAGAGTAGAAGAAGAAGAAGATGGAGGAGGAGGAAGAAGAAAGAAAGAAAGGAAGGAAGGAAGGAAGGAAGAAAGAAAGAAAGAAAGAAAGAAAGAAAGAAAGAAAGAAGAGAAAGCGAAGCAGATAGTAGTGCCTCAGGCTGACTTCTGGGCTCCACATGCTGCATAAGCATGCGTATATATATTCTACTACATATGCCTGTCTACACACACAAACACATTTGAACAGAATGCTAAATTCATGATAGAAAATTGAAAACTTTCAAATGTAATTAATTTGCATAGAAACATAATTTAAATATAAAGTAAGGAAGAAGTGAAACCCAAAGTACATAATCTACATAATCATAGTTTCTGATCACCAAAAGGAAAAATGAGGCACTAAGCCTCATTTCATATATTGGTGAGATCATTTCATCATCAGACAATGTAGAAAATAATGTTATTATTAATTTTATAACCTGTTTGAAAATGAAGGCTTAACCATCGTGACTGATTTCTTCTCAGAGGGAAATTGGTTATTGTCAATGCTTAGAGATGTGTCAAGTCTTCTGCCAACTTCAAATCAGGATTTTATTCTATTCTTGTTCATTATAGATTATGATATATAACGTAAGACTCATATATACACAAATTTGCCATAATATAGGGGATAAATTTTTCCCTATCATCACAGCCACCAAATGTTTTTAAGTTCAATATCTATTGATGAGAACACTCTCATGAATAAGAAGGTCTCTTTCATCATGAAGAAAACAGAGAGTCAGAAAGTTAAACTGTCTTGATGAAGCTCAAATAGAAACAGAAATACAATTTGACCTCAGCTTCTCACTTCAAACTCAGAAACTGAGTTTATGAAGACAAAATTGCTCACTCATAAAGGCTCACATCCCCCAAGAACATATCTGATTTTGAGTTTTAATGATAGCTAGACATTCTTATCTTCCAAGGGCAGTTAATTCCTACAATAGCAGATCTACCAGTAAACTCTATACAAAGCCACATCCATCACTTAACATGTGCCTCAGAGACGCACATAATTTATCCAAGTGTTTTATAATGTTGAGGCAATCACCTCTAGAGTCAAACATTTGTTCCACAGTGACTTAAACACAAATGTGAAGTAGTTAGCCTGAACCAACAACTTGCTTAATCAGCACTTTTAACTTCTTCCTTACAGACATTGTACAGAGGATTAAAATCTGCTCTCTCCTTTGAGGATTTATGCTATGTAATAGAGATGGCTGTAAGCCACTGAAACAAAACAATCTGTGTATCCTCAAGGCAGAATAAGAATGTAAGTTCATTTTAAGCATGACACTGCTGTAAAGCTGCTGCCATGCTTTTTTGGTTATTAATCTCCATATGCATGCTTATTTTGTACAGTATGCTAGATGACAGTAGCTTTTCATTTAGCAAGTTAATTTCTGCCTTAATTCAGTGGAGATGAGAAAATATTAAAATCTGCACTTTTGAGATTAAAGAGACAATTTTCCAAGATAAATAGAATTTTGAAATAAATATGAAGATGTTCTAGTAAAAATAAGTAGAATGCCTTGGTTGAGACAAGCCTGGGATATATGAAACCTTTTCTCAAAAGAAAGAAAAGTAGAAATATCTTCTGTATAACCAGAACCATTTAACTATAGATTTGTGAAAGCAATAATCATATTAAAACAATTGAAGTATTTCCATATATAGAAGAAAAATGTATGATTTTTCTATATTCAATTTAAGGACAATATGAAAAACTCAACAACAAAATGAGTTTTATAGGTTTGCTTTGAGGTGTGAATGCTGATTTGGGGTTGACAGAGAGTTTCTGGGGGTGGGTCCAGATGTGGGGAAAAGAGAGTGATTATTAAATTGTATGTCCCTGGTAGTTTCAGTTTCCCAAAGGAATTTCCAGGGACCTTGTTTCTGGTGCTAACATAAGTGCTAGACTGCAGTTTCCACATTATAAATTACCCTTGTTTTTGTTGAAGCTTAAATTATTTTTATTAGCTATTCACCTGGGATGTGAACAAGAGTTAAACTAAAATTTGCAGATAAGCAAAACAGCTGTTGAAATTTGCTTTATTTCTTGTCTTTTCTATCACTCTGCCTGCCTCTTGTCTCAGCCTGTTCAGTATCTTTCTTTCCATCTTTTAATTACTTTCTTTAGCTCAAATAATTCTTTCTTCTGCCATGAGAAGATTTCACTTCCGACAGGTCTAACAGTTTAGTTTCTATGAGGGCAAAGCACTTCTGTCTTCCACGGCATTGGCTGCAAAGTTCAGTAATACTTTCTGGTAGGTTGACACAAGGATATAATTTTACTCCAAAAGCATCTCAAGTGAATTTTTCATGATGTTGAAGAACCTAATTTTAAATTTTAGTGAATCTCTGTGTGTGTGTGTTCCTATGGTTGGTGTTTGTCCATGTTCACGTGAGCATAATATATGCGTGTAAACCTGAAGGTACATGAGAAAACATGCATGTACACATGGAGGCTCACTGACTTTATTTTTTGGAGGGTCTCTTATTGAACTTAGAGCTCATTGATTTATTTAGAATTATTGGCCAATGGGCATCAAGTATCTGCCTCTCTCCATCCTCTAGCACCGGTATTACATGCATGGCAGACCATGCTCATCTTTTTACTTGAATTCTAGAAATGAGAACTTGATTCTCATACACGTATTATAGTACTTTACTGACTGAGTCATTCTCATGGTCGTTAAAAAAAAATCACAACTTTTAAAAATGATATTTTCAGCAGTATTGAACAAATGTATTATTTTATGAAAATTGCCATTATACAAACATCTTGACATTTCCATAGAATAAATACAGCAGATAAAAAAAAATAAGAGAGGAGTAGTAAGCCATGGATGAAAAGATAAGAACCTTAAAGCAGAACCACTTGACTTCTAGGGATAGCATATTCATGATCTTTGGTACAGGATCATTTTGCGCATGTGTGTCTTTGTCATCATCAAGACTAATCTTCTTGCTGGAACTATGAGGTGCATTTATTACTAAACCCACTTGCTGGGGCAAATCCACAGAAGAAAGTTAACCAAACATTTTCTTCTTGCATTCCTAAAATACTTTGAGGTAACCTCTTGAGAGCCAATATCTGATTCTTCAGACTATCTTGGGAGAAAAAGAAGGAAGTCGGAATAAAGTCATGCATATTCTGATACAAAAATAAACAAATATGGCTTTTAAAGTGGGAAAAAAAAGTTGACTGACAAGAACAAACATACCCCTAGAACTATGTGTTTCCTCTTAAAAACGTTAAGGCAACTAGGGATTTTTTTTTTTTATTGAGATGTGACAAATTTCTCACAGATGGGAAAAGATATAAAATGCTGCTTGGTAAGCATTCATTTAAACCAGAAAGGATTTTCTCATACAATGACAATACACACTGTGTGGCTAGTTGATAAAGTAAATAGATAGCTACCAACGAGTTCTTCACTGCAGTGTCTGGAGGCCAAAGCCACCAGTATAATCTCTAGGCAGCTGAAATAAAATCCTTCAGTTTTAGAATGGCCACACAGATAGATTTCATCCATCTGCTTGTGAGATTTCTTACTCTGTTGACATATTGGAGACAGGCCACATGAGAACGCACCTAAACAACCATTTCCATCTTATTACTTGAACTGGAACTGCCCCCTAATACTTAGGATTATTGTACCCCAAGTCTCCTGCTTCTTCCTCGTTCTGTCTGCCATATCCGAATGGCTGACATTGGCACTAGCCTGCTTTCTTGTGTTTCTTTGCATAGGCACACGTCTATAGTAGCACCTTATTTTTATCTCCTAGATTGTGGCTAGGCCATCTAACCTCACAAGAGGTTAAATGATATCACAAAGAGTAAGGGATAAAGAAAAAAAGAAAAACATTTTCTCTCAAAACCTTTGGGAACAATGGGCTTCATGAAGAGAGTAAATTATGTACACTTTAAGGATTGCTGACTCCCCAAGGTCATTAGGTACCATTTAGAGCAGTTAGCTGAGCCCAACATCAGAGACCAACATCAGTCAATGAATCCATTGTTGTTCTTCCCAGAACATTAAAATTTATTACTTAATATTTGGGAAAATAATGGCTTTTTGTCACTGATAGCAATTATGATTACATTTTACATATCCTCATTCTACACAGATAGGATGCCACACAGAGGAACTTGACTCACAATTCTCTGCTTTCATTCACCTACCCCATCCAAAGAAGAACGTTATCACCAGCGCACTATAGCTAGAATTCAATCCAGGCAGGAAGTATGATATAAAATTCAGGGTGGGAGAAGGTAGTACTCAAACGGTGGGAAAGAAAGAATTAGAAAAATCCAGTAAGGTTGGGGTGAGAATGGAAGACAGACTTCAAAACAAAAATTAAACTGAAGTAAGTGGAAAAATATGCAAAACATGAGTGATAGAAAAAGCTAAGACTAATTGTAAAAACCTTAATAATCTCATTGTTTTATTATGTGTATGTGTCTACACTGACATGACTATACTGTCACTTTAATTTTCTTATGTTTACATAATATGTGAGTAATACTTTGAAAATGCAGCCATATGCCCACCAATCTCTTACACATTTATACAAATTTAGTAGATTAAAAGAGTTAATTTGCTTTCATAATATCAGATGTGTATCTGTGAATGTCAAAGCCATGTTATGATTTAGCAATTGCACAAACTCCTACCCTTCAAGTTCGGGGAGGTAAACAGTGATAATACCAATAGTCTGTATTGTTTTGAGAGTCTCTTAGACTTCCTTAACCGACACCTGGGAGGGAGGTTTCTCACTGGCAGTCAGCACCTATTGAAAAGGAAAAATCGGTCTTCTCCAGGAATGAACTTCTACATAAACTGTCTAATCCCAAGTTGCCAGCCCTGTACAAATGCACATATAAGTGAAGCTTAATATTCTCCATAGATTCTATAGACATGTTTGCATATATGTATAACATACATGTTATAATAATAAATAAGATATCATGAATTTGCATTAGAAAGTAACAAGAAGATTTGGACGGGGAGAGGAAAACGTAGAAGTAATATAAATTCAGGATGATGTTCTTGCAAAAATTACTAAACAGAAACTAAACAAAACAATAAACATTGCACAAACCAACACATTAAAATATATATGTTAAGGTTAAGGGTATGTTCAACATATTTAAACCCAGATTCTACATTTTTATTATCTCACTGCTCCATTCTTTATACTAAGCCCTCTGTAAAAACTGCCATCTGTGGGCCATGCTGACTCTCCTTATATTAAAATGTTCATGTTCACCATGAGAGTGTTCCAGTACTCTCAGGGGTGTTATTACTTGGACTGAGTTTTACATATGAACCTCACATATGGCAATGCAGTGGAAAATGCAGTGACTATTACCCTTCCAATGTGCTTATCTGGAGATGACCCCCTGACACCTGACTAACAGCTCTTGAACTTATGTCTCTCACCTTTGTCCTACTAGAAATAGAAGACTCTGTGTTATTAGACAAGTTCCATTCTGTTTGACAACAATTTAAATTCTCCCTAGGCCTAAATGGTTTCCTTTTTCAAAAATGTTACCTTGGCTGGGGAGATGGTTCAGAGATTAAGAGCATTTGTTGCTTTTGTAAAGTTTCTGCGTTTAATTCCTGGCATCCACGTGGTTGCTTAAACCATGTGTAATGCCAACTTCAGGTATCAGAATCCCTCTTCTAACTTCTACAGATTCCAAGCATGTACACACACACACACACACACACACACACACACACACACACACACACATAATATATATATATATTTGCAAGCAAAACATTCATACACATAAAATAAAATAATTTGGATAGATAGTTCATTGTCTCTTTACCAGGTGTCTGCTACCTTTATCATAACATTTATTGCAATACTTTAATTTATCATCTGGTTATTCTAATCTCTAATAGACTATGAGCAACCTTATAGAAGAAGCTTCTCTGTCTTTGTGTCCATATGTTTGGTATTTAATAGTGCTATGAACATAATACTGTTGAGTGATTACATGAACACTAAGTATTTATGACAGAAAAGCAAACTTTACTTTTTTTAGATTCTATGTCAAGATTCTCAAAATGAAACTAGGTAGGCAATCAAAAGCTAGAATAGAACAATGGATTGTTATTTTTCCAAACATATTTTTTATTTACCTAGGGAAACTAAAATTAATAAATTGTATAATATATAGTATTTTAAGGACAAGAAAATTCTGAAGTTAAGATTTTGTTTTGTATCCTCAGTCATAGTTTTTATGTATTAGATATTTGGTGTGTGTGTGTGTGTGTGTGTGTGTGTGTGTGTGCATGTTGCAGGACTTCTCATACCATAGGGAAGTTCTCTGCCGTCTGTTTTCTTTCCCAGAACTAGATACATGACATTTACCTTGATAAGTCTCTTAAGGATAAATAAATCAATATATATTTAACCTCAGCTTCAATAATAATTTAATTTTAAAAATTGCTTTCAAAACTCTGAGTATACATTGCATTGTGGAGCTTTTATAGAAATATACTCATTTTGTGCATTAAACATACCCAATAATTCTCCCAAGTACAAACACTACATTTGGCATGTCCAAGCTCTAGTTCAGTACTGTCATTTCTTTACACTTTATCCCATTGTCATAAAGAATAAAACGATTTAATTTTGGCTTTAAATACAATGTTCAATATATTTCTTAGCTATCCATTTATCCATAATTAATCTATCTAATTTCCCATTGGATTGGAAGAATCCCTACTCTCCTAATTAAATTTAGAGGGCACTTTTCAATCATAATTTGCCAAAAAAATATTGAACAGTATGATTGTTAATAGGATAAACATTTATATAAACTTATACCACATTAAAAGTGTGATCTGAGAGCAGAGAATGATCTTAACTTTCTTCACTGCGTTCCATGTTTGATTCTCATCATCATGGATATTTGCGAAGCAAATAATGTTAATATTTGTAAAAGAAATCAGTAAACATGCAAGTATTGATGCAATAACATTAGGGCAGAAGGAAACTGAGTCCTAGGGAGAATAAGAAATGTACATTCCATTACAGTTTAGGCCAACTTGTAAGACTCATCATCATAGAATTGTACTGCCTAACTAGTATGTGTAGTTAGAAAGTTCTTCATGTTGGAGTGAGTAGAACTATTGATTTGGTAACCTGGCACAGTCCAGTATCCCACAGCTTTCTCCTCAGTAAAGCATGTAATCCAATAAATTAATGATTCAGAACAGTGATTGTGCTATAAAGACACAGAATTAACTTTCATTTACAATGCCTACGTTCCAATGTGGAAAAGAAAATACCTATAAATAATTCTGATTACTTTTATTTCAAATACTTTAATCCCTGGCTCAGTATTTACAGAACATCTCTACTATTAATTTATCAAATTAGTTACTCAGAGATATTAGGTATTAGATTAATAACAAATAATTTATTGATATTAAAATAATTATTTTAACCAAATCAAAATTTTGATACTTGTAAAATATCTATTTACTTTTTATTCTTTAAGTTCTATTTGGTTTTTGGAAAGAAATTCTAGAAACTTTTATTAGTTTTACGCATGAGAAGAGATACACATTACCAAGGCCACACGAAGGTTTATTTAAGAAAATTCCCAGGTGGGTACAGAAACAAAAACAGGACAGAATGAGATAAAAAGAGAGCAACCAAAATGTGGTGTCTCTTTTTAAGAGAAGGGATGTGCATGGGTTTACATAGACGAATTTTGGGGCGTGACTCCATACGAGGTGCATCCCACCGGAGCAATGTTGGCTCAACCACGTGGAGTGCCAGGAATACTTACATCTCACCATTTTGTTTATTATAAAATGAAAACCAGGTTTATGTGGGGGGGCAGGGGGAAAATAATCTGGGACATCGGATTTCAAGGCTACCTTCAACCTGTCTTAAGGGCAAAGTTTGTCTTTTTAGGGAACTGTATTTTTGACGGTTGGTCTGTTGGATTCTGTGGGTCATTTTCTGCAGTCTGTTTGAGCCTAAGCCATGGAATAGTAAACTTTGATTTTTCTGGAGCTTTAAAAGAAAATTATGAGTTAGTAAAATAACTTTGATAAATGATAATATAGTGAGTGTACTCTGCTAGGTCTGGAGATGGAAAAAAGGTTAAAATGGCTTTTGGTTCTTTTCTTTTGGTCCTGGGAACAGGGTGGGAAATGGTCTGTTTTACCTGAATTGACTCTGAAAATGGCTCTTGGGTTTTGATTTCATTGTCAAAATACCTCTGAGCCATTTGTTGGTCTTCATCTTCGAAGCAGACTGGAATGGAAAACTCAGAGACAGGGGATTTTAACTTTAGCAAAATCCTAAGGATTAACCTCTCTGTCAGGTTACTACTGCATGCACTTATCAAAGGTCTGTTTTTGACTGACTGTATATTCATATATATATATATATATATGTGTGTGTGTGTGTTCAATACATATGCACACATATGTGCTTAATATAATATTTATGTGGGGCTTAAGTCCTTATCTGAACAGGCTGTGGTAGTGTAAGAATGCAGAGGAAAACTCAACACAAAAATAGTAATAAAGAAAAGTGAATCACAGGGGCCTTCATCCTGCTGTGGCTCATGTTCTGTGGAGTCACTCTAAAAATGATTCTGATTATTCAGAATACCATCTCTATGTCTTATTCAGTCTTCATGACATGATAACTGTTCATATAACAGCACTGTTTTTACCCTTAAATGCATTGAAGAAAGCATGAAGTCAGTGTGAGACTGTGAATAATTTTTTTTAAATGTGGTGAATTTCTTTTCTTTAAAAAAAAAAAATCAAACTGTTCCATACAGTGGAAACTGCAGGAATGCTGCCAAACTCTTTTTATGAGGCCACAATTACCCTGATACTCAAGCCACTCAAAGATTCAACAAAGAAAGAGAATTACAGTCCAATCTCCCTCATGAACATTGATATAAAAATACCCATCAAAATTCTGGCAAACCGATTACAACAACATATAAAAAAGTTATTCATCACAATCAAGTAGGCTTCATCCAAAAAATGCAGGGATTGTTCAACATACAAAAAACTATAAATGTCATCATCATATAAACAAATTGAAGGAAAAAAAACTACATGATCATCTCCTTAGATGCTGAAAAAGCTTTTGACAAAGCCTAACATTCCTTTATGATAAAAGTCCTCAGGAGATCAGCAATACAGGGAAAATTCCTAAGTATAATAAAGGTGATTTACAAGAAGCCAACAGCATACATCAAACTAAATGGAGAAAAACTCAAAGTAATTTCAGGAACTAGACAAGGATGTCCTCTCTTCCCTTATCTATTCAATATAGTTCTCAAAGTTTTAGCTAAAGCAATAAGGGAACAAAAGGAGTTAAAGGGGATACAAATTAGAAAAGAAGAAGTGAAACATCTTTATTTGCAGATTATATGAATATATACCTAATTGACCCACAAAATTCTACCAGGGAACTTCTGCAGCTGATAAACACCTTCAGCAATGTAGCTGGATACAAGATTAGTTAAAAAAAAAATCAGTAGCCCTTCTATACACTAAAGACAAACAGGCTGAAAAGAAAATAAGGGAAACATCACCTTTTATAATAACTGCAAATAGAATTAAATACCTTGGAGTAACTACAACCAAAGAAGTAACAGATCTGTTTGACAAAAACTTTAAATCACTGAAAAAAGAAATTGAAGAGGATATCGTAAAATGGAAAGACCTCCCATTCTCCTGGATAGGTAGGATCAGCATAGTAAAAATGGCAATTCTACCAATATCTACAGATTTAATGAAATTCCCATCAAAATCCCAACACATTTTTTTGAAGACCTTGAAAGAACAATATTCAGTTTTATTTGGAATAACAAGAAAACCAGCATTGCTAAAACAATTTTACCCAACAAAAGAATCTCAGGAGTCATCACCATCCTGACTTCAAGTTCTACTATAGAGCTACAATAATAAAAGCAACCTGGTACTGGCATAAAAACAGACTTGTGGATCAATGGAATTAAACTGAAGATCCCAACATTAACACAAAAACCTATGAACACCTGATCTTTGACAAAGAGGCTCAAAATATTCAATGGAAAAAAGATAGTATCTTTAACAAATAGTGTTAGCATAGCTGAATGGTAGTGTGTAGAAAATGCAAATACATCCAAGACTGTCACCCTGCACAAAACTCAAATCCAAGTGAATCAAAGACCTCAACATAAACTCAGCTACACTGAACTTGATAGAAAAGAAAGTGGGAAATCCCCTCCAATGAATTGGCACAGGTGACCACTTCCTAAATATAAGACCAGTAGTACAGACACTAAGAACAACAATCAGTAAATGGGATCTTCTGAAACTGAAAATTTTTGTAAGGCAAAGGAAACAGTCATTAAAACAAAACGACAGCCTACAGAACAGGAAAAAATTTTCACCAACTGTACATGTGACAGAGGACTGATCTCTAAAATATATATTTTATATATATATATATATATATTAGTTCTGTATAGATAACTCAAGAATCTAGAGCCCAAAACCTTGAATAACCCAATCAAAAAATGGGGTTCAGATCTAAAAAGGGAATTCTCAGAAGAGGAACTATGAATGGCTGAAAGGCACCTGAAAAAGTGCTCATCATCTTTAGCCATCAGAGAAATGCAAATCAAAACAACTTTGAGATACCACCTGACACCTGCTAGATTGGCTAAGATAAAAGACACAGATGACAGCCTATGATGGAGAGGATGCAGAGCTAGGGGAGCACTCCTCCATTGTTGGTGGTAGTGTAAACTTGTTCAGCCACTTTGGAACGCAGTATGGCGGTTTCTCAGAAAATTGAGAATCAATCTCCCCAAGGACACAGCAATACCACTTCTGGGTGTATACCCTAAAGAGGCACAGTCATACTCCAAAGGCATTAGCTCAACTATGTTCATAGCAGCATTATTTGTAATAGCAAGAACCTGGAAACAACCTAGATGCCCCTCAACTGAAGAATGGATTAACAAACTGTGGTACAGCTACACAATGGAGTACTACTCAGCAGTAAGAAAAAAATGATATCCTAAAATTTGCAGGCAAATGGATAGATTTGGAGAATATTCTTCTGAGTGAAGTCTCACAAACCCAGGAGGATAATCAGGGGATATACTCACTCATTCATGGACTTTGAGCAAAAACATTCTTATTTCCTTGAAAGATGATCGGTGAATAAAGTGATTTAAAACACACACACACGAAACAAAACAAAACAAAACAAAAAATCTGATTTGTCTGTAGAAGGGTTGCTTAGCAGAAATCTGTGGTGGCCATAGTACATTCATGGGTATTAGCTTTGACCTACTGTGCTTTCTTTATATGTAGCTGAGCCTAACCTGGCTTGAGAAGCTTTAGATGTTATGTTTTCTGTTTCATGTATTTTAGAAAATGTGAAGTTTTATTACTGTATCGTATTTTGGTGTCTATTCTTATTGTTTTGCTTTTTATATAATGTTTGATATTGACTTTCAAAAAACAATAAAAATAAAAATCATCACATGAGACAAATTCTAAAAAATGTCTAACAAGGAAAAAAGGAATTCAAAGAAGCAGGATAAGCCTTAAAGTCTAACATACGATCTTGCTTAACTTATATTAACTATACCTTCACTCAAACTCAGAGATGGTGGATCCCAAAGTTTCAGATCCTATGTTTGTTGGGATCTAACAGAGTAAAACTAATCTGTAAACTTGATGTCATCTTGCAATGTCAAAATGCTCAACTCAGGATTGTGTTCCCAGTGGATGTCCTTGTCCATGTGCTGTGGTACTTACCACAAACTCCTCTGCTGACACTGGAAAGTTCACTCACCAGACTGGGAACCTGGAAGGCAAGAGTCACCATTTTTTATCTCTCAAGGGTTTACATTACTAAAAACCTAAGTTGGTTCTTTACACACAATTAAGTACTGACAATTATTTTTCTATACCAAATAAATTTATAGACAAGTATTTATTTCTCCATTTGTTTAATTAAATAGTACACTTTCTATAGTTTCTATCACAGGAATTTCTAAAGTTTCTCAATTTTAAGGTCTCTAGATTTTTGTCCTGAAGATGATTTTATGACTATTCAGTGACTTTATTTCTTGTTTATCACTAGACAAGTGCCATAATAAAGCTTAAAGAGTCACAGGCTTAGACCTTCCTACTATCCAATTGTATTACACTTAAGAATCAGTGAAGAAAAATCTTCAATTAATCAAAATTTTTCTAACAACAATTGTGAGTTTTTATTTTGTTATGAATTATTTCCACCTGGCTCAGATATTAAGAAGACACACCACTATTTAGAACAGCCATATGTAGTACATCCTTTTCTTTAAAACCTGTGTTTATGTAGAAAACAAGCAGAATGCTTAACCAATAATATACCTGACTGTGTTCCTTTTAGTTTTTGACCATGCTGCAAGCTATTGTAAGTATCAGAATAAATGTGCAATCATTTAAGAAAGCTTTTGTCACATACCTGTGAGTTCCATCAGTATAAAAAACATATTCCAGTACAAGCATTCATGATTTCATTTAAATGTGATCAGATGCCTCAATTTAAGATAATAAATTCTTTGAGTTGTATGTTCTCTTTCTCTGTGCATTTGACCAGGCTTATAGCTGAAAATAAGAAATTGAAGTAATTCTCAAGACGAGAGAGAGAGAGAGAGAGAGAGAGAGAGAGAGAGAGAGAGAGAGAGAGAGAGTTCTCACTATATTTGCCAGCCCTAGGCTCTAATTCTTTACACCACAGTCAGCAGCAGACAGTTATTAGGTCAGGCAGTGAAGTCCAGGACGGGGATGTATTTAAAATATGTGTCTGTAGGAAGGAAAATAGTTCTCTGGAACTAAATAAAGTTTACTTGGTTGAAATGTTGGGTGAAAACCAATACTGCAATAAACAGAAGTTACATTTTTTCATCTCTGAATCAGGAACGTAATTGTTCTTATAAGCTTCAAAGTGGAAGAAATCAGAAATTTTAAAAAAAGTGAAAAGAAAAGAACTTCTAGAAATTATGAATGGAATTCAAATTTTGACAATTTCAAGCATATTGTGTTAACAGGGACTGTATTTACTTACCACAGCATCTTTCATTTGTTGCTTTATTTGTTTCTTTTATGTTATGGAGAGGATACCAAATGAACTAGAGTGTGAGATTAGAATGTGACATTGGGTACTACCACACAAAGCTGCATGTGTCTGCTGCAGTCTTTGCCATCCCAGCAAAGGATGACTCCAGGGGGATGCAGAAGAGAGAGATTCTGAACTGCTAGAAGACTAAGAGTAAGGACAAGAAAACACAATACACATAAACAAACAAACTCTCGGTTTTTCCCAAATACTATGAATCAAGATATCCACTGGGATTTAAAATTGCTACTCTAAAATACAAATGTGTTTCTTGTGCTATTATTTTTTAATTTGCATCAAATGATTTTGTCTCTTCACAGAAAAAAAAGTGTACCAGTACTCAGACAACCTACTTCTCATCCCTTTCTCTGTATGAGGTGTTTGAAGGAGCTCATGTTCGCCACGGGAAAAGATCCTAGAGAGAAGGGTGCTATGCTGGGGTGAGTTGCATTTAGTAGGCATTAACATTTCCCCTAGAGCAGTAATTTTCAATCTGTAGGTTATGACTCCTTTAGGGGGCACATCAGATATCCTGCATATCAGACATTTATATTACTATTCATAACAGTAGTACAATTACAGTTAGAAGTTTCAATGAAATAATTTTATGATTGGGTTTACCAGATCATGAGCAACTTTATTAAAGAATCACAGCATTAGAAAGGTTGAGAACTACTGCCCTAGAGGCTTCTCAGTCACAGAGTCGAACTCAGCTGCTTGGAGATTAAGACATAATTGTTTTCTCTACCAGGAAAACAGAAACTAGATTCAGGATTCTCAGGAAACAGAGGGCAAATACCATCAACAAGAGGAAGCCCCCACTCTATCACCCAATCGAAACATCAGCAACTGAATAAAGAATTGAATATCATTTGAAATATGTAATTAGATACAACAAATAATAGGCTTAACTAACTATAATAGAGTGATAGGAAACTATAAAAATGTGCACTAAAGGGACCCCATATACATACACTGCTAGAGACAATGTGCACAAGTTCAATTGCTATGATAATCAATATAGAAGCCTGAGGAGGGGGAGGAAAAGAAGGAGGAGGAAGAAGAGGAGGAGGAGGAGGAAGAAGCGAAGAAGAAGAAGAAGAAGAAGAAGAAGAAGAAGAAGAAGAGAGAAATAGGAGAGTCATGAGAAAACAAGAGACTAAAAGGCTTGGATATACTCAGCATACAATATGACTTTAACAACATTAAAACTTATAAAACAAATAAATGTAAAAGAAAATAAAAAAGAGTTTGCTTAAAGCACAGAAAGTAGAAACACGGCAGAAACATGTAAGACACAAAGATAAAAAGGTATAATGTAATTGGAAGTGATACCCTATGAAAAATTAAGCAATATCCACAAAATATTGAGAACTTTTGGTGGCTATAACTATATAGCAATTCAAGCATTTGAAAGAGTATTTCTGTGATGATGACCACACCAAGGAACATTTTAGTTGCTTACTGGAAACTTGAAGAGAAGAGCATATACCCCAAACAAGATAAACCAGGAGTAACAAAGAGACGAATGTCTTGATTTAAAGGAAAAATAGAAGCCATTATTTCAAAATGTTGAAAGAGGATAATCCAGACTAGAATTATATGACCATTTAAATTTAAACAGAGCATACTTTCATTTTAAAAATAAAATTGAAATATGCATTCAAAAAACAAAACTGAGAAGACTGATTATTAACAATTTACAAGGGAAACATCAATGTGGGCTTTGAACCAACATAAGATTAAAGAAGAAATGGTTAAAAATCTGAAAAAAGCACAGGAGAATGCTTATGTGAAAGGATAGCAATGGGTCAAACCAGTATCTCATTCTTATTATAATTACATGTTGGAATTATAAGGGAGGGATTTATTTCAGTATCTGTTTCCAGAAAATGTTTTTGTTGTTACTTTGCATATGAGAGTCAGCAAATGCTCTTCAATGAGATTACTTCAAAGGGAGAAGCAAGGTAAACCTTCTTGATTTCCAGGGCAATGTTCACATCAACTACATTTCAAATCCTTCCTATCAGCTGCTGAACAGTCATTGACAGATACGACATGTCACCACAATAGGAGAGTCATGGGTCCATTTCTGTGAGCCTTAGTATGAAAAATTTATCCAATAGTCTCCTGATCTAATCTACTTAGCAGACTCTGCCCTAATACAAATTACTGATGTCATGAATAAATGATATTTTTCCCCTGAGTGTCCAATGATTCTTGAAGACAGAGTACAAGTTAAAAGTAATATTGATAAGAACTTTAGTTGACACCTGGAGGGATATGAATTTAAGTATTAAAACTGGAAGAACTCATTCTTACCTTCAATTATAACTTATTTCCCTTACGACTAAGGAAATCATGAAGACTCAGAAAATAGAACTAGTGTACTACAGGTTAAAAAGATATTTAAACAGAAATTGGATCTTATTTCTGACTAAATGCATTTTCTTTTTCCCATCATATATACAATGTTGGTGCTTTGTTTTATGTGTTTAGAATTTACATAGTTACTGAGAATGATGACAATTCATTGAGGATTTTGTGTGGAATAAGAAACAATATAGCGGAGTGATATATGCACTTGAATGCTACACTAGAATACTTCTTGTATAATCATTTACCCAGTTACTGCAACATGATTTGTAAAAGTCCATGACATTTCTCCTATGATCTTGTCATAGGTTTCTATGTTTGCCTAATACTTCTAAATCTTACTATGGCACTATGTAAGTAAAAACTTTATTTTATTGATAATATTATATAAAAATCAACACTTACCTGTTTATAAGTCTGCTTTTTGTAATGTTAAACTACCAGTGCTTTCTGCTGCTAGCAAAGTATACTCATGTCACATATATTAAATATGGTGAATAAATTAGTAACATATGGGTTTGTACTCACCCTTCAAAGATAAAATTTAAGGTCTCTAATATTTCTATAAGTCAAACATTATGATTATTCTCCCATCATTAAAAATCCCAAAGACATATTAATGGTATGATCATTAGAGCATACCTAAAATTTTCTTAGTAAATTAATGGGTAGGCAAGATATTCTAAATCATCACTTAACAAATTACTTACTAGTTGATTTAATTAAAAAAGAAATGTCCTATGGAAAGACTCCCAGAGACATTATGATAACCAAATAATCAAATTTATTAATACTACTGCTGACAGCCTGACACTATGCAGTCCTTAGATTGATACAATATGAGTAGCATAGCTATTACTTTTGAAATATTCTTTTCAAATCATTTACCATAATGATTTAGCCTTAGTATGACCAAGCTTCTATACTTAGCTTTCAGTTTATGGAAAATAAAATTTCAGAAAAAGAGTGATTATATCATAAGCATATAAGACAAAGCAAGAAAACTGAGTTCTTGTAAGTATAACTACATCTTTCCACATATTTAACACTATTAGGAAGTAAACACAAAGAAAATTACATGATAAAAGCTATAAAAGACAAGGCAGAGTTAAAATATTGATAGAATTCTGGTTCCCCAAAATGAGTCATCTTACATTTCTGGGCCAATAGAAGAAACTTGAATATTGACTGATTTTGGATGATTTTAAAGACAGTATTAACTTTGTAGATATGTAAGAATGGTTGGATATCTTTGTTCCTGGAAAATGATGCAGGGATATTTGAGCGATATTTCAATATTTCTCAGTTTCAAAATTATTTTAGCAGAGAATTACTAAAAAGAGAAAGAAAAGAGCACTGAAGAGACCACGAGGTATGAAAGGTTCCTACTCTTGCAGAGGGCTAGGGTTTGCTTCCTAGGGTCCATATCAGGAAGTTCACAATGTTCTTCTAACTCCAGTTTCAGGCACTCTGACACCCTTTGGTCTTTTCACACACTAGTGTGTACATGTGCACATCAACTCAAACTGGCACACACATATACACATGAATAAACATAATATATAAATCTTTTTAAAGGAAATGCTAAAGAGCCATGGGAAGGGATGATGCAATGGAGAAAGGAACAAGGAAGGAAGACTCAGAGATATAGGAATGGGGAAATACAGAAAAGGAGACAGTGATACTGACTATGAGAGCATGTTGCCTTTATATATCACTCATAGGATTTCAACACTTGAGGTTTTTTCCAATAATAAGAATTTAAGAAAAATATCATTATAAAACTAAGCCAGGAAAATAACTATTGCCTTTGGAAGGACATTTCCCTGGATGAGGTCCACATGAAGAAACAGCAGACAAAAGCAAAGATAGTACGAGCTTTTATTTAGAAGAAAAACCCACAGATGGGAGTCTCTGGTCTAAGAGTCAAAACCCAGTATTTTCTAACCTCACAGGGAAGAAAGAGGGATATGGGAGAGAGAATGGAAAGCTTCCATTTGGGGCACAGAGTTGGTTATTAGGGGAAACCAGGGAGAGATGAATTTAAGGATACAGGATGGTAGACCTTTATCTTCGGCCATTTCTGGAGAAAGGAGGGAGGGGAACAATCTTGAGAAACATGTTACTTCAGTTTTGAAAACCAAATTACTGTAGCTTCAAGAGTTGTTACAGTTTAGCCAAAATGGATGTGTGTATGTTACTAACACCCCGTGTATGAGGAAAAAGGCTATATTTCAAAAATAAGCTAAAAATCAAAATTAAGTGGGTTTCTTAATTATGTTTTTCAGAGGTACCAAGATAAGACACACATATCAGACTACCAGGCTCTGAACTGAATCAGGGCTCTGGACCCACCTCAGAAACAGCACAGAAGAGGTGAGAGTGTGGGCAAATGGTCCTTTAGTCATTTTTTAATCAATCTGAAATCAAATTTGTAAATCAAAATTTGTGTGTGTGTTTTAAATCACTCTATTCACCCATCTTTCAATGAAATAAGAATGTTTTTGCTTAAAGTCCACTAATGGGGGGCTGGAGAGATGGCTCAGCTGTTAAGAGCACCGGCTGCTCTTCCAGAGGACCAGGGTTCGATTCCCAGCACCCACATGGCAGCTCACAACTGTCTGTAGTTCCAGTTCCAGGCAAATATCAAGGCAAATAATTAAATAAATAAGTTTTAAAGTCCACTAATGAGTGAGTACATCCCCTACTTATCCTTTTGAGTCTGTGACTAGTATAATCATTCCATCTTTATTCACAAGCTTTTAACTGGAATGTTTACAGACATTTGAAGAGGTTTTATTCTAGAGGGATTAGAGGAAAGATAGTACTCTTTCTTGCTATAATTAAAGTATTATTTATGGAATCACCTGAAAATAAATTATTTCTTTCTTTTTTTTTTTTTTTTTTTTTTTACTCAATCAGTACTCACTAGTGTACCTGACAAATTAAAACCCTCTCTTAAAGTCTAGTTTAGTTACTCTTGCAGTGGATACATACATAAGACTTCAAATGATTGGTAAAAATACTTAGTTCTAGAAACTTACATTTATTATAAATCTTAGCCTTTTATTTTGTTTTTCCAAGGGACACGCTCAGCTGATTTTCAATCCCTAAGGGCCAAATTCAACCATCATTTATCCATGCATGGCTCCCATTGACTTCAATGGCTCCCATTGACTACTATGGATGGAAGCCAAATTCCACTGAGAGTGTGTGTTCGTGCAATTTTATTTGAAGTTACTGGGGGTCACATATATATCCCAGGGCAGAACTTGGCCCAAGGAGTCTATACTAATCAATTGCTGTCTTAGCATGCAAAACAATGGAAAAAAATATCACCACTACAAAAGGAAACCAAATGTTTATGACAACTCTCTGAAAGAGATCTAGGAAAGCCTACTTAAAGAAATACAGAAACATGGTCATGCCATTACTACACAGCTAAAGACTGTAAACAATTAGAATTCATATAAAATACATGTCCTAATAAAAAATTTTTTCTTGAATAATTCTCACACAGATGTGGTCTCAATCCCTGCTTCAAGCTTTTCTGTTTTCTCTATGAAAATGTGAGTCTGATTGTGAACTATCTTCAGCTCAGATTAACATGTTTAACTGATATTGATGTTTTTGCATAAACTTTAATGAAATACTTGCGTGGCTTACAACCCTCTTTATTTTCCACTAGTTGCACAGCTTAAAAATCCTCATTAGCAGAGTGCATCAAGCATGTAGTAATTACTACAGTAAAGACAAATACAATAATAAAAAAATATTTTATCTGTATGTTTCAGAGGCCTTCCCCAGGTGGATGCAATCCAAGGATATATCCTTTACTAATTTGTATAAACAAAGACTGTGATGAAATTCTTTCTATTATCTTAGCAATTGCTCATCTTTTTGTCATGTAATTACCACTAGGCCAAAAAATTCCTGTGGCCAGCACTCCAGGGGCTCTGAGGCTATTCTTCCTGGCCATTAGCATCTCCAAGATAATGGCTATTCTGATGTTTTTATCACCCTAGATTAGTTTGTCTTCTGTGCTTATCGAGGTCTGCTTTTTTAGTGTCCTCTTCCTCAGGAAGACCTCTGCTTTGACTTTTAGACTTTTACACTTTACCTGTCTCTTTCAACTCTGACCCTTGTAGCTAAGGAATAAACAACTTTAAAAAAAAAAAGATGAAGATGCCAGCCTCCTGTCTGTGTAAGCTCATTCCTGCAATGGTTTTTAAGGTCTTGGTAGCCTTGGTATCCTCAATTACAAGGTCATCCTGAACTAACATGAAAATCCTCACCTTGTCCTTGATCACTGCTAGAAGACCACAAAGACTTCAGAAAAGTAATAGTGAATGAAACTTTGACCCATTTCAGTGGGTTTTTCTTTTCCTTAGAATCTTAGTCCCTCACATGACTCTGCCTAGATTGTCCTCCTTAAAACAGCAAACTTCTCATGGTATTAGTTTAGAAAACTTGCCAGTTATTTTCAGTGACCAGGTTTACATGAGGCAAGCTGTTGTTTCATTTCTGAAAGCACCTCTTCATCTTTGATCTAATTCTCTACTAATATCCTCACATCTCCCTGTGCTGAAATAAAAATTTATGAGATCATTTCCGAGAGTCTCCCCCTGAGTCTCATCATGTCATTCTTTGCTATATTAACATCTGTCCTTTGACTTGATCCATTGACTCATTCCACAACTTTCAGTGTTATGTTCTTATCTTCATACTTCCTTTACTAACTTAAGTCATGTTGCATTCTTGACTATCACCAAGATAAGATGGGAATTTGACATACTGACCATGACAGCTCTACACATCTGCATAGAGCTAAGAACTTATCAAACATAATTTACCTCACCACATGTGATGAACTCTGATCTAGTGTGTGCTGTTGTACTCTATTATATTTTCTTTATATAGTGCTTCTGAACAATATTAGTTAATATTAATAACAACATCAGTTGATATTAATGAATTCCATACGAAGACTATAAGATTCCCTAGGCTATGTTGCTTATCTTCGTTATTCATAGATAATGTTCTCTTGACTCAGAATTACACTGTGCAAATGAAAAAAATTAATAAATATTTTGAGCCCAAGAACCCCTAAAAGACAGTCTACAGGGCTAGGCTGGTCTAGGAGAGAAAAGTTGGTAACTTCACCAGTGGTATTTATGGTAATTACAAAGTAACTCTTATGAAAACATATTCTTGAATTATTTATTAGTAATTTATTATTATGACACGAATACATTGCAAAGATCAAAATAGTATGAATTTTGATATTTATTTCTTATAAAATGATTTAGTTTAAAGTGATATATAGTTAAATACATATATGTGATAAGTTTAGTCTACTTGCACACTTAAAAAAAAATCACCACAACAAAGATAATGCCAAACTTCAACTTCCCTAAAGTCCCATTGGGCCACACTGTTCCAAACCTCTCTCTTCTCATCATCTAGTAAAAAATTTACTTGATATGAATTCTTACTATAGGCTTAATTTCTCTCAACACCATATTCTTAGATAACTCAGTATAAATATTTTGAGATACGTCCATATCATTACACATGATAATAATCCACCTTTGCTTATTAACAGATAGCATTCTATAATATGGTGTCATAAAATAAATGTGCTTACAATTTGTTGTTTTAGTGAGCACATCATTTCAGATTGGGACAGTTACAGAAAAAGATACAAACATTTTTATATGAGTTGTTGGTCACATGGTTTTATTACACAGTAAAGTGTAAAGGCTAAATCTAAAAGACTTATGTGTAGCTGTTTTTCTTACTATAAGTTGGGTCAGCACTTTCTTCCAGCACTGTAGATTCTTATTCATCAATGAAAAGATTGGCTTTGAAGTTCTACATTCTTGATTTTGTCAAGTTCTTCTCTAACTTTTTTGTATTTATTTCAGAGGAACTACTTAATAGTTAGGTTAAGGAGAATATTTATAGAGTCTCATGTTTAGTAAAACTATAAACTAAATAAAAATTGTATTTTTATCATTCTTTTCTGTTTTTTTCATATGTGTGTGTGCTCTAGGTGTATATCCAAAATTATTTCAAAGCTTGAAAAATACATCACTTCACGTTCACATTAGGGTAAAAAAAACCCCAATAATTCAAAGTTAGGTATGGTACCTCGTCATTGTAAATCTGACTTTTGAGAATTGAGATAAGAGGAATTCTCTACATTCTAGGCTACTCCAGGATACATAGCAAATTCAGGCTAGCCAGAGTTACTTAGTAAAACCCTATTTAAAAAATTAATAAAAACTATTAGTATCTGTTTTATTATAGTTTATCAAAACAAGATTTGCAAAATGTAGTCTCGGTGAAATCAAGTTAAATAGACCCTTATTTTCCCATTCTGTGCTGTCTGTTCTTTCTTTGCATTCTCTGTAAAATTCAGTGACTTTCTTTTTAAGTAGTTTTTTTATACAGTGGTTAAAGTTTGTGCTGATACATATAAAAACTTTTTTGGCATGTCATACTTTCTCTGTGAATAATGTCTTCCTGTAAATAAATAAAACAATAGTGATTTATCTCAGAACTAAAAGAAAATCATTGTAATGTGTTTTTCAAAGAAGTAATAAACTTTTAAAACATTAAAACTGAAAAGTGAAAGATATACAAAGCTAAGAGTTATTAAGTCACATTTCCTATTTGAAATACTAAAATTAATTAATTTTCTTTAATTTGCAATAAATGTAGAAATTATAGTAAATAGCATGAGAAGAGATTTTATAGAAAATGGCTAGCATTGCCTTATACCACAAAAGTGAACAGTTCTAAAAAAAGCTAATAGTTCTTGGCAACTTAAATTAAGCTCACTGCCCAGCAAACACACAAGTTCTGGCTATTTACATGAGCTCTAGTTTGAGAAATAACAGCTTATAAAAATCACAAGACTTGATTCCTACTAATAGTTCATTCTTACTGGTTGTCTCCCATTTTTTTCAAATAAAACCAAATTTCAAATTAAGAGTGCAATCTCTCAGTAACTCTCTTGTTTTTCTGTTTCATGCCTTCCATGTTTCATGTTTTTAAAATTTCTCATTGACCTTCCATATGAATAGTCACATTAAGTAATGTGTTTGTATATAAGATTTTCAATGAATATCTGTGGTACAAGGATTTCCATTAATATGTCTGCCTTTCCCACAATTTTGCCTCTGTTTCTAAAATACCAGGCATAAATTTGCAAGGAATTCAAGGAATTCTGAGCCATAAACTGAAACTACTTTATTTCCTTTTTATTCTTTTTTTATTTTCTTTTTTTATTTTTATTTTTTGTAGAATCTTTATTTCCTTTTTAATCATCACTTTCCTATCCCTCTTTGCATAAGGTTGACACACATTCAGTATCTTCTGAAGTGTAAATTCGAATCTGGACTACAAATATTTGTGTGTGGATAGCCAACAGCCTTGGAAGCAGGCAAAAGAGTAGCCTATCTCTTGGAATCCTAGATAGCTCATATCAGAGAATGAAGTGACCAACTAATGAAAACACACAGCAAACAGCTACATCACAAAGTTCCACTAGCTAGAATATTCCTCCTACAGCCAGAAGTGAAAAATACATGAAAACAAATTTAGGCTTAAAAAATAAATCAGTGAAATAGAATTAGTCTTCTGTGAGAAAAAAAAAGCATTTTTCTATGAGGTTAGATGAGTTCTTTATACTTCTGGTGCCTCCTTTGTAAGATTAATAGGACTCAGTAGAAGGGATGAGAAAAGTTATGAGATTATTTACATTATACTTGACATATAGTAAATCAAAATTTTAAATAAAACAATATTTATTTGCAATTTTTATAATAAGGTTTATAGTAAAAAAGAAAATATTAATGAACATATTGATGGCCTTGCCTTTAAAAAATGTGCATATAGTATAAAGAAAATGTTAAAGAAAAAAGCAGTTACATTAAGAAGTAAGGCAGAGTAAACTAAAAGGCTTACCCAGATCTTGACCAAAGAATGTCATTTCATGTAGCCATAGATGACAGTGAATGAGGCATAAGGGAATGTGAACAGAGTCACAGTTAGGGGAAATGTAACACTTTCATTCAGATCAATGAAAGGAGTTCCAGGTTTGCTACCTTTGAGCTGAGTTATCCTGGGTATTACTCAGCAGTAGCCATGTCTCTCAACAGGCCATTTGTCCTTTGATTTACTTATCACTATGGTACGGGAATTTAAGCTTAATCATTTTAATGACCTCTTGTACTCCTAGAATTTTCTTCCTATACAGGTACAGAAAGAATAAAAAGTAAAAATTTTCTCCTTTCTTTGTTATATTATAGCTTAATTTTTTTCTTTAAAAATTTATACAATATATTTTAATCATACTCACCTCATCATCTCTTCTCAAATTCATCTTCATCCCATACTCATCCAACTATATGTTCCTTTTTCTCTCTCTTTCTTTCTCTCATGAGAAAAGAACAAACTTCTAAGAGATAACAAAAAACATAACAAAATAAAATATAAGAAGATAAAACAAAAACCTTTACATTGAAGCTGGACAAGGCAACCAAAAACAAGGAAAAAGCCCAAGACCAGGCACAAGAATCAGAGATCCATTCATTTAAACATTCAGGAGTCCCATAAAAATGCTAAACTTTAAGTTATAATATATATGCAGAGGATTTGGTACAGACCCACATTGGTCCTGTGCTTGCTACTTCATGCTCTGTGAGTTCTATGAGCCTTGTTTACTTGATTCAGAGGGTTTGGTTCTGGTATCCTCCATTTGCTCTGGCTCTTGCACTCTTTCTTTCTTCATGTCTACAGGGTTCACTGAGATCTTATGGGTGGGATTTGATGGAGACATGCCATTTAGAACTGTGTATTCTCAGGACTTCTGTACACATAATGTCTAAATCTATTACCCTGCACAAAACTCAAATCCAAGTGGATAAAAGACCTCAACATAAACCCAGCCACTCTGAACTTGATAGAAAAGAAAGTGGGAAATACCCTCCAACGCATTGGCACAGGTGACCACTTCCTAAATATAACACTAGTAGCACAGATACTAGGAACAACCATCAATAAGTGGGACCTCCTGAAACTGAGAAGCTTCTGTAAGGCCAAGGACACAGTCATTGAGACAAAAAAACAGCCTACAGAATGGGAAAAAATCTTCACCAACCTGACAAGTGACATAGGACTGATATCTAAAATATATAGAGAACTCAAGAAACTAGAGCCCAAAACCTTTAATAACACATTTGAAAAATGGGGTTTAGAGTCATAAAGAGAATTCTCAGCAGAAGAATTAAAAATGGCTGAAAGGCACATGAAAACATGCTCAACATCTTTAGCCCATCAGAGAAATGAAAATCAAAACAACTTTGAGATATCACCTTACACCTATCAGATTGGCTAAGATTAAAAACACAGATGACAGACTATGGTGGAGGGGATGCAGAGCAAGGGGAACACTCCTCCATTGTTGGTGGAAGTGTAAACTTGTTCAGCTACTTTGGATTACAGTATGGTGGTTTCTCAGAAAACTGGGAATCAATCTCTCGAAGGTCCAGCAATATCACTCTCAGGCATATACCCTCAAGACACATTCGCACCCCAAAAGCATTAGCTCAACTATGCTCATAGCAGCATTATTCATAATAGTAAGAACCTGTAAACAACCTAGATGCCCACAAATTAAGGAATGGATTAACAAGCTGTGGTACACCTATATAATGGAGTACTATTCAGCAGTAAGAAAAAATAATATTCTAAAATTCACAGGCAAATGATTGGATTTGGAGAATATTCTCCTGAGTAAGGTATCACAATCCCAGAAAGAGAAGCAGCGGATGTACTCACTCATTAGTGGACATTAAATAAAAAGAAAAGCATACCCAAGCTGCAGACCACAACCACAGAACATCTTGTGATCTGAAGCACCTTGGACAGGTACCAAGGAGCCCATTCCCTCCAGAAGAACACTTGACCCAGTCTTGTTGTTGGGATGAGGAAAGTGGATTTGTCTGGAGTGGATGCTGAGCTAAGCTATTTTGGGACCTGGGGTCCTCTTGCCCTTGCTCGGGAGGAGATAAGGAGATGGGGAGAAGAGAGAGTGGAAAAGGAGGGAGGGAGAAGGGACTTTGAACAAGGGGTTACATGGATAAAAAAATGAGACTTTATTCATAATAAAAAAAAATGCATCTGAGGGCTGGAGAGATGGCTCAGAAGCTGGGAGCGCTGACTGTTCTTCCAGATATCCTGAGTTCAATTCCCAGCAAACACATGGTGGCTCACAACCATCTATACTGACATCTGGTACCCTCTTCTGTATACTGTCTACATAATAAATAAATAAATTTAAAAAAAAAGATTACACAAAAACAGCCTAAGACTATCAAACAGCCAACATTAGTTATCCAGTACCTTTAAAGAAACTGCAAAATGATAAAAATTGTACAGAAGTTAGTTGGGTTCCAGTACAAATGTTAGAATTAAGGAGAGTCAAGGAAGCAATCATCACATATGGTATGAAATCACCATTTGTAAAACACATGTTAAATTCCTGGTCAACATGTAACCAAATTTTTCCTAAGGACTCTTAGATATAGTTACTGCTGTTTTGTAGGCTGGGTTGCTGAAGAAATGGTGAAAGGAGGAGGCTAAACAATATAACAAAGAAGTAGAGATAGAGGCATAGAAATCTCCTAAAACCAACTTCTTGGGGAGGGAGATTATGCTGATATAGAAAAGCTATCACTATACGATGAGCACACTCTGGATTTATGCTAGATGTCAGTATTAAATACATTGGATAGGACTGAAGAAATAGGAAAGAAAGCTGAATCCTTCCGAAAAGTAACTCAAAGCACAAAAGAAATTTTACAGACCTTTTGCAGAGATTAACTGAAGAAGTAAACAAAATGGTACCAGATTCAAAAGCTAAGTAAATAACAATTTAATTGCTGGCTTTTGAAAATGCTAACTCATAATGTAAAAGAATAATTTAGACCCTTAAAAGCAAGGTCAGTAATTCTGGAGGCTTGTATTCATAATACAATTAATTTAGAACCTTATAGCTGTGATGATAACTGGGTAGGAGAGGTTATTTCTAGAAGTATAAGAAAAAAATCAAAATATTAAATGTTACAATTGTAGAAGGCAAAGTCACATAAAAAGAGACTGTAAACAAGGTGTTCCCAGAGACAGTGTCTTTGTTAGAAATAATCTCAAGAGAACACCCCTCCCTTTTGGAGTATGCAGGTATGGCAAGGGGAGGCATTGGAGTAATGAATGCAGATCAATAAGTGACAGACAATGTAACTTTTGCCTTAGAAAACACCCTAAAGGAGCTTTCAAAAACCCCAAAGCACCCATATCAAATCCAGTTCAGTTGTATCCTGTCATTGTGGAAGGAACCCCTCCTGAGCAATTAAAAAACATAATCCCTATTGTACAAAAAACATGTTGCTCTGAATAATGGAAAAACTATAGAAGAGAAAAAAATCAGGAGAAACCACAAATCAAAATTGGTAAGATTAGAAAGGGAACTTCCGAAAAGTTAAGGTTTGGGCAGGGTTTTGCTTTTGTTTCCTAGGTGAAGAAAAGCTATGGATACCAACAAAGTTAATAAAGACTCAGTTTGAACCAGAGAAACTTCATGAAATGAAAAATGATGGCTAATCCACCCATATGACAAATCTTTTAGTTGTAAGAAAAACAAAAGATTGTGGCAGGTTTTTGTTTTGTCTTTACAGACAACAAGAATACCCATCTTCAAGAAGTCAAAAGATTTCAGGCATCTATAGGTCTAAAGCAGAAGGGAGAACTAGCTAGAAAAACTTATAAGCAAAGGAATATTAGACTTATTGGTACCAATATACTCTACAGGATAAAATCTCATTCCTTAACATCTGTATCTTTTTATTTGTAAGAGAATTTGCAGTCGCAGTTTAATTATAAATTAAAGCTGGCTTTGGAGTTGGAATGTGGTTCTCTCATTCTCTAAACCCAAGCGTACTTGTTAAAGAAAAATGCAAAGTTTCTGTATCATATCAGAAGAGTTACCTGATATGGGACAGAAGAATAACTAAAAATAAGAGAATATCCTCCTGAGCAAGAGATCACAAACCCAGAAAGATAAGCATCTGTGTGTTTCTATATGACTGTGGGTCTATGGGTCTGGACCACAGGCTGGACAGGCCAGAAATTTCTTACTACAAGAGTTATTGGCCATTATGAAAGACAAAAAGCACATTATCAAAGGCTAATAAGGAGTCACTGAGTTGGATGTCATGCTTGGGAAGCTTACTCATATACTGGCTTGCTCATATAAAGGCATAGTTTGTAAGATCATCTTTTCCTTCAAAAACCAGGTTGAATTTTTCCCAATTCAACAATATATTTAAGCTATAAGCACCAATGTAATTGTTTTTAGAGCTTTTAGGAGATAATTAAGGTTAAAGGAGGTGTTTTTTTAGCATGGGGGATGCAATTCAATAGAATCATAGTGTTTATAAGAAAGAGTTATTCTATTTATATATAAGCCAGGTGGAAAACACTCAGCAGAACCAAACAAGGCTTCCACCCTTATTTCTGATTTCAGTCTCCAGTGCATTAGAAAATATCTTCCTACAGCCTAGTATGCTTAGTCATTGGTACGTTACTGTAACAATCTAAGAAAACCGGGACTCTGTATTCCTGTTACCTTATCCACTTGCACAATCCAATTTCATGTGGATCTCTGACACTTTGGGCTAATGTAGGATGTCTCCGTCTCTTTTATTGGGGGAATAGCTGAAGCAACCCTCTAAGTCCAGGAAATTTCAGTGAATGTGACTGCTTTAGGAGTTATTAATATTGTAACAACAATCAACTGTGCCATTAACCATTCAGAATGATTTCTTCCTGTTTTTTTTTAGTAGACACAGTTTTTCTTGAATATCTGTTTTAGTCATCTTTTTAGTCTATTCATTTTGTATGATGGCCTGACCTGGGATGTTTTTGTACACTGTAAATATCAGTGATACATAAACTGTTTTGACCAATGGCAAGGCATCTTAGAACCAGGCAGGAAATTTGAGCATAGTTAAAGGAGAAGAAGGGCGGAGTCAGGAGAGACTCAATCCAGTTTCCCAGGGGAGACTCAATCCAGCTGCCCAAGAAGAAAGATGTAAAGAAATAGGTAAGCCATGGGAAAGACAGATTAATAGAAATGGGCCGAATTAAAAAACCAGACCTAGCTACCATCTAGGCCATAGGACAAACAGTATGTAATTAATATAAGCATTTTGGGGGGCTAAGCAGCAGTGGGCAGGTCCAGACCATGGGGCTAGGCCAGGCCAGAAACCTAGGCTGTGGAGAGTACACTTGAGCAAAAGACAGTGGTATGGTTGTAGAAATATCAACTCTGTCTTGTAAAAGTTCCAATTTCATTTTCAGTACCATCCAAACTGCTCTAATAATCTCTTCACAAATTTATATTCTGAGAGGTCTAACTTGATGTAGTCTGTTGTAGATAGCACCTATAAAATTAACCTTACTCTTTATTTTTAAAATCAAAAGTTACATTTATGTTAGCCAATGGAAAAGGCAGGTGACTAGACAGGTTGTTAAATATAGCTTAACTTTCTTTAAATAAATCTTTCTTTTTTATAAGTTAGACAAACATAATAAATTTCTACTACATGACTGGCTAAAACCAAAATAGGATTTTATTTTCTAAAAGTAGGTTCAATAGGTTTAATTTAGATAAATATTGTATTTATTTTCATTGTAATTATATTGTAATTGTTATTATAATTGACTTTAATTAGTGTCATTTACAGTATGAAAATATTTTAACAATGTTGAACAGTAAGGTTACTAAATATGTCAAAGGAATACAAACAAAAATATAGTTTGACACAATTTTATAGATCCATATATCCACCAAAAGTGTTATATTTCCTTCCAAAATAATTGTGCTACACAAGTGTTCCATGACTAATGAGATTTGAGATTGGCCTTCCCTTTCAATGGAAAAAGGAAAAGTTACATCATTGCTTATCTTCAAAACTTACCTTATGTTACTATGAAACAAAAACCAAATTATTAATAGGATGCAGGATTTATAGATAAATGAGGGGAATGCCTTGAGAAATTAACCAAAATTACAAAGTACAAAGGCTTCCCAGGGCAATTTTATTCCAATCTATAGCATCCTCACTGTGAAATATCATTAACAGAGTCAGGGTCATGAATGCAGACTAACCATGGCAGAGAAAATTGCCTTGTCCACAATGAAATTGATGTTAATGGATTTTTGTTGTTAACAGTAGTGTTGTTTATCAAGATAGGTTAATTGTTTTGTTTTGTTCTGAGGTTTATTCTCTTCTTAAAGTTCATGACGGGTAGCATATTCAATGATGACAGGCACGTAATGTTCCTTGTCAACCTTCTGAGATTTAGTCTCTATAAATCAGAAATGGCTTCTCCTATTCCATCTCCAAGTGAAATGAGGACTTAACCTTTTAAACATTGTCCTTTTATTCACAATTAGTTGGCAGCACCAGCTAAATAATTATGAATGTGATAACCCATGTGTATCTATCCATCTCATTTTCAGTCACGTATTAGTCAAGAATTTTAGGATTAACAGACTGCTCATTTTTTTGTTTAGCTGAACAAACATGTCTGTCTCTTGAGAAATTTATATTGTTATCTCTGATCTCGCTTTACTCAGTGAGGTCTGCAGAGTCTCCATCAAAAAAAAAAACAAAAACAAAACAAAACAAAAAAACAAAAAAACCAAAAAACCAAAAAAAAAAAACAAAAACAAAAAAACAAACTCTCTCAAACTAGAATACTTGCTTTTAGAGGAAGGTAAATTTTAAGAAAAGCCGAGTGTAAGAAGTAGAATAATGGTAATAGAATGCTGTTTTTCTTTACTGTTTGTTCCATACACTATGTTCTTTCCCTTCCCCCAAGTCCTCACAGATCTTTCCCACCTCCCTGCCAGCTTAACTATATAGTCTCTCTCTCCTTAAAAAACAAAAACAAGAAAACTCTATGAAATAAAACTCGAAACAAAGAAGTAAAAGACTAATAAAAGGAATAAAACCCAAACACAAACTTCATAAAACAAAACAAAGCAAAACACATTGTGTCTGTTTTGTGTTGGCCAACTATCCCTGGAATTAGGGACTGCCTTGTGGTATGATTAATATACCTAGAGAGGCTCAACTAAGAACAAACAAACAAACAAAAAAACTGACTTTCCCTTTAGCAGCTGGTACCAATTTCATATAGTTTGTTGGTTAGGGATGGGACCCTGTGTCCACTGCCACTTCTTAATGTCAGGATTGATTCTGGCTTAAACATGTGCAAGTTTTGTGCAGGCTACCAGTCTCTTTGAGTTCCTATGTACATCAATCCTGTTGTGTATAGAAGACACTGTTACCTTGGAGTCATCCATCATCACCTCTAGCCTTTACAATTTTTTCTTTTCCACATGGGTCCGTGAGCACTGAGGAGTTCAAGGAATGCATCCCATCTAGGGCTGAATGCTCCATAGTTTCTCACATTCTATCTGTTGCCCTGTTGTGGGTTTCTGTGTTAATTTCTATCTTCTATAAGAAGAAGCTTCTCTGGTGTGAGATGAATGTAGCAATGACCTGTGGTTATAGCAATATGTCATCAAGAGTCATTTTATTATCATTTTATTACCATGCTTCTTTAGCAGAACAAAAGTAGTAGGTTTTCCCCTAGGCTCATGACCTATGTAATCTCAAGTTCTTAGCCATTTTAGCCATGTCACATATAGCAATCCTCCTGTAGTGGGCTTTACCTCTAATAAAAATCTGATTGGTTATACCAATATTACCTAGGCCATTATTGCACCAGTATATCTTGTAAGCAGGTCACTGTTGTCAGTTGTGGGTTTTGTAGCAGGGTGATATTGATGATGAGCTCTCTCTTCCAGTGTTGTATGTAGAGTGCCTTCCAGTATCCTGAACACCAATCAGTGAGGGAAAAGCTTCTAGTTAAGCATGAGCTCAATTTCTTCATGTTATGGAGATTTTAATAAAACCAGTTTCAAGATGAGGTGCCCTGAAAAAGGAAGCAAGGACCAGAGGGTGAGGGTGCAAATGAGACAGCACTGTCCTGGGAGATATCAGGTGTTCTACATGAAATTGTATATGTGACACAGAACAGACACCATGTTCACTTTTGTTATGTTTTGGCATTATTTTTTTGTCTCATTGATTTGATTTTCTTTAGTTTGTCTCTTTATTGTAGCTTTTTGTTATTTTTTCTTTTATTGTTTTTGAGAGAAGGAGCAAAAGAGAACATGACATTGTGTTAGTAGTGAGTTGAGATGGACTTGGGAGGAGATAAATAAAGAAAGAATGTGATCTAAATACAGTGCATAAAATGTTTAAATGATTTTTAAAATAATTTCTCTATTATAGGTATTCTAATAAAGTTAAGTATGTGGTTTTTAGCTGTACGTGGTAACACTATAGAGAATATGGTCATGAAGCAATAATGAGAGATGTGATGACTTCCTTTGACTTCATCCCCTTATTAGTTCTTACAGATGAAAAGGAGTTTTAAGAGAATTTTCTGATATCACCAGTGAAGATGGAGGTGTCACAAGGCAACAAAAGAAGGGGCAGTATCTGAGTCTACAGATCTTAAGGAACTAATAGAGACACTTGACAGTCTTTAACTATTCTAGACTGAAGGAACAGAACATCCAGTATGTTATACAAACTTCTTCCTTATCTCATCTTTACATCAATATGTTTGAAAATTTCCCAAAGCATTTAATAAAGACAAGTGTCTTCTAATTGCCCAATCTCAGAGTTACTTTGCAAATGGTCATTTATTTAAGCTATTTTTTTTCAAAAAATGGATTTTGTGTGTGTGTGTAGACTTGGCTGTCCCAGAACTAGCTCTGTAGACCAGGCTGACCTCAAACTAACAAAGATCTGCCTGCTTCTGTCTCCCAAGTGCTGGCATTAAAGGTATGAGCCACCAATGCCAAGCTGAAGCCCTTTCCTATTTGGCTTTCTTTGTAAAACTTAAAAGTCCCTTTAGTTCTCAGATATTACACTCCTCATTTGTTTATGTGATTCTTCTAGAATCTTCTAGATCTTGTCCCTCTGACCATTGTTTTTCTTTTCATCCTTCCCATGCCTTCTGTATTCTGCTAATTTTTTCACACTGTATCAGTTTGCTATGAGTTATTTCTTGTTACTTTACTATAGAGAAAAGGAAGAAGAACATTTGCTTCAGGGGAAAAAAAAAAAGAAAACATGCTATAGTTACACTTTTGGCATCTGGAATTGTGAGACATATTTCCAAAGCAGGAAAAAGAAAAAGGAGGAAGAAAGGAAAGAAGAACAGATGACTACGGCCATTGAAAAGGGCATTATCTATCTGTCTAGATAGATAATTTTTTCACACATCTACCTATTTGTTTGTTTGTTTGTTTTTACATCTCCTCTTTAAGGATTCCCGGAATGTTACAGATACATGGTAAACCTGAAAGAAATGGAGAGCTTTCTGTACAGGTACCAACTACCAAAATTAAATCAAGACAGATTTAAGACCTAAATAGTCCTATAACCCTAAAGAAAAATGAAGCTGTTATTAAAAGTCTCCCAAATAAAAGAGCCCAGGACCAGATGGTTTCACTGTAGAAATCTACCAGACATTCAAAGAAGAGCTAATACCAATACTCCTCAAACTCTTCCATACAGTAGAAACTGAAGTAATATTGCTAAACTCTTTTTATGAGGCCACAATAACTCGGATAACCAAGCCACACAAAGACACAACAAAGAAAGAGAATAACAGACCAATTCCCTCATGAACATTGATGCAAAAATTCTCAACAAAATTCTGGCAAACCAAATCCAACAACATATAAAAAAGTTATTCACCATGATCAAGTAGGTTTCAACTCAGAAATGCAGGGATGGCTCAACATACAGGAAACTGTAAACGTCATCCATCATATAAACAAATTGAAGGAAAAAAAATCACATGATCATTTTCTTAGATGCTGTAAAAGCCTTTGACAAAATCCAACACTCCTTTATGATAAAAGAGAAAGTTCTTCAAAGAAAAAATAATAATCCAGCATTCAGATTACCTAGCACCAAGAACAATAAGAAAAACAAGAGTCTTTCCAGAGCCTTTCTTATACATAGCTCCTCTCTGTTCCAAAGCTGGTCCTGTATTACTGTATTATCCTTATTAACTATTCCATAAATCAATGCCATGGTTGAAGTATTTTAAAATTATTAATGTTATCATATATGTTATTAGATAATTGAAACTCATTACTATATAAAATTGAATTGCATATGAATAAATCAAAATTTGGTTTCCTTTGAAGTACAATTAGTAATAAACATTATTATTACCAGTCTTACGTGTGTCTGTGGCACACATGTTTCTCCTAGGCATGTTGCAGGAATGGAAGTAGACTGTCATACATACACATACGACACTTTTGACATACACATTTGTTTAAATATTATCAGGCTTTATACAAAAAATTAAAAATAAAGTGGAGTATTAAATGTAAGAAAACGTGGTAACTTTCCTCTCTGTTTTTAAACCCTCAACTATAGAGTAAAAGTAAAAAGCTCATAGCAAGATGTACTGATCTTTCTATCTCTATCTACTTTGCTTGACCCACACTCTACCCTCACTACCTTAAAATTTCAGTTTTTTCTGTTTCTGCCTCTGGCCCTTGATCATTCTTTCAATTATACCTCACTCCACTATTCTTCATCCCCAACATTATCCAAGCAACTTATTTTTTAACTAGGTTTTCCCTTCCTAAGGCGTCTGTGACTGTCTTTGTGAATATACAAATAGTCCATTGCAATTTTGAAATGTCTCTATTATTTTACTGACCAAAATGTATTATACTTAACTTGTGTATGTGTTAAGTCTTTGAGGACAGCAATTGTTTAACTTATTACCACAGCTTCAGGACCCAGCAGAGGACCAGCATAAAGCATCGAGTCAATAAATACTCATTGAATAAACAAATGAACTTAAATTCTGAAACCTGGTCCAGGCTTGCTCCTCATTATCTGCTGGAAGTTTGGTGGACTGCTTATTTAATATGAGGCTCCATTTTCTTATCTGCCAAAGAAAGAGATCATAATATCCATTTAACTGACATTCTTAAGATCAGATGAGACAATGCAATCACCTTATGTATATACCTAATATATGCATGTATATGCTATCAGATTCAAGAAATAGGTCTTTTTCCTTTTGCTTTTGTATGTTTTAAAATTGTTTAAATTGGTATTTTATTGAGTTGAATATGTTTTTAAAATCTTAAAATTCTCAAGTATTCATGCCAAACATGCTTAAACATATGGGTAAGGGAGTTAGATACTAAAGGGTTCTGTTTACCAGTAGAATATAAATTTAGACCATTCCTAATTTAAAAATACATAGATTTTTTTTAAATCTTACATTGCTTTTCCAAATAAACATTTGACTTTCATTGTGTGTGGCATGTAATAATATACCTTGGGAGAAATCAAGACTCATGCAATATGATACTTCTGAAGAGGATCGCACTGTGTAAAAAGTCCATTTGTGCCCATACAGTACCTGATATGTAATCACAGCCCCATTTTGCATTTTAATATAGGTAAAATGCCCATTAAAACAAATACGTTTATAACATGGAAGTTATTTGTTATTTACCTATTGGGTGAGTTAATCTTTAAATATTGAAAGTAAATGTTACACTATTTTATTGGAAAAAGTCTGCAAACACAGAAGAAAGTCATCAGGGACAAATGCAGAGTACTAAGTGAAATAATGGGAAAGGATAGAAAAAGTATTGTATAAAACTAGAATGCAGGAAGAGGTTAAAGAAAAAATGGACTGTGCAGCCCAAGCATACATTCCGGTAAGTAAATACAACCCACAAGTCTCAAGGTCTAGAAATTACTGATGATCTTGAGCTGTTGGAAGATATCTAGGGCTTAGTGGGTAGGGTGCGATGTCCATCCAGGCCATATTGAAATACAGATCCAACATTGTGAGAATTCTTTCCAACAAATGAGAAGCTATGAATTCCAGGAGCTGGAGAAGAGGCTCACTGGCTAAGAGCACATATAGCTCTTGCAGTGGACTCAAATTTGGCTACCAGAACTCATTCAGGCACCTCAAAACTACCTATGACTTTAGTTCCTAGGAATCTGACATTTCACTTCAGCCAGAGAGTACCAACACTCATTTAAAATGCATAGATTATTTAAAGCTAATGTTTCACACCATGTGCGCGCATGTGCATGTGTGCACATGCACACACACATACAGGCCCATGCACATACGCAGATTTAAACATGAAACAAATCTTTTTGAAAAGATAATATGAATTCCTATTTTATGTGAATTTTCTGGATTTTAAATGTTATTGCTACCTGTTTAACCTGTGTAAGTTAAGAAAACAGATTTGATTAAAAAAAAAAAAAACAACTTTCTTATCTGTTTGTAAACTGTATGTCCTCATTAATGAAACAGAGGCAGATATAAAGAACATAAACTGGATATCTGCCACCAGTGTAGTCACTGTTTTAAAAAGCACATTTTATTACAATGTTTATGCTTGACATCATTGGTAGTCTTAGTTATTCCATTAAGTTATTGGTTATAATTTTTCGAGGGATTAGGTATCACTTGTGGGCAAATACATAAAAATTAGAATATGTTCATGAAAAGGATTTTAAATAGCACATTTAGAAAGGCTAAGATTCCTTTCTGCTCTTTCAAGAAACGTAATGCAGTTCACTCACCTTCGCAGGACCATAAAGCATGGCGTCTTCACCTTGGAGAATTTCCATTTGCTGTTCCCTATGTGTGAAATTGTCTCCCTTCTGTAGTTCCTCATACCTGATGAATGTGCAAGGGTTAGCAGAGTGTCGCTGACTTTTGTAGGAGTATTTCTGAGAGGAGTTCATGATTGTAGAGTCATAACTAAGGTCATGGTGGAAATGTTTATATAGTCCTCATTAGAAGGAGACAGCTAACTTAAAATATCTGTGAAAATGTGCTGGGCTGGGGGGATGGTCAGCCAGTAAAGCACTTCCAAAGCAACGATGGTACAATGACTCACCTGCAACCTGGGTGGGTGGGAGGAGGCCGAGACAAGGGATCATAGCATCACATTATTTAGCTAGATTAGCCAAAATGGCAAGCAAGCGCCAGGTCCAGCAAGAGACCCTGCTTCAGATATAATGTAGGGAGCCATCAAATTGCATATCTGAAGTCAACTTTGGTCCTTGACATGCATAGACCTTTACACATGTGTGTCACCACACATTCATACATACATACATACATATATGCATACATACATACATACATACATGCGTACAAGTATGCAAAAATGTGCTGAGCTGCATGTGTATCTGAAATGTCTTTGTTAGCTGAAATATTTGCATAATCTTGCAGCATAAAAAATATTCTATTATCTTAGCAAAAGCGTACACTTATCTGGTTTTGCAGATTTCTATGTGCCTAACCTCTTGGATGGCTAAATATAAGCAAAAAGGAGGAGTGGGTAAATCTGCACTGGAATCCTGGGAGCCTACTGAGAAGAATGATGTTGCTGATCAAGTACCTTCCTTGTAAAGTTTAACACATCAGAATGTCATTTGGAGATGGGCATTTGGAGAACTTAACTAAGGGAAACTATACCAATGGCTTCTTCCTCTAACTTTTCTACCTCCATCCTATGAAATGCACAACCAAGTTTTGGATAAAATTGGTTCAAACAACACAAAAGAAAAAGAATTTTCATTTAATATATTGCTCTAAGGAATACCAAGAATTAAAGATTTCTGCTTTCCATTGCTAAGTAAAAAAACAAACTGGTGTAGAATTGGCAGGTTGTGCTCTGAGAGTCAGATTGTTTGAGGTGACCATGATCGATTTACTGCACATGGCTGACCTAGTTCTAACACAGCAGTTCTCAACCTGTGGATCACAGCTCACTTGACAAATCTCTATCTTCAAAAATACTTACATTTTAATTTATAACAGTTGCAAAATTACAGTTATGTGGTTGCAATGAAAATAGTATTATTGTTGGGGTCACCACAACATAAAGAACAGTATTAAAGGGTTGCAGCATTAGGAAGATTGAGGAGCACTGTTTTAGGGCATGAGCTGATATCTAATCTAATCTAGATCCTGTTCTTGGATTTGAACACCTGATTCCATTTGTTGAGATAATACTTAATAAATTTAAATAATTCTGTTTGTAGTTTGTCTCCTTTAGGTCATTTTCTGTGTCAGGATCCAAAATAGTGACAAACTACTCTAAAACAAAGAAAGTAGATCAGAAAATTCATATTTGCATATGAAGGCTAAGAATCAGTTGCCAAGATGAGTCAACCCCGACAGTACAGAAGCAGGAAATAATCCTAAACTTCCAAGAGAATGCCAGAAGATTGGAGTTACTGGGGGAAGCTGCTGTCCTGGGGGAGCTATCATTCTGTAAAAAACCATCACAAATATCCCAATTCTGGGCTCCCATCAGGACTAATTAGTGTGCATAATCTCCAGAGCACTCACTTACTCGGAGAAAGAAACAATGTATAGTGGCTAATGTTCCTGAGGTTAAGAGCAGAGTGGTAAAGGCCAGGTGTGAAGAAAAACTATTTTCTAACACTGAACATCAATGTTCCCTGCCCCATACATAGCCACACTAGGTGTAATTTTGAAGCTATTAAAGATGAAATATTCAAATCATTTTGGATTCTGGCTGCCTATTCTCTTGTGCCACTATGTTAGACATGATGAGATACAAGAGATGAGGGACTGAGAATATTCTGAATGAATAAATACACTCATACTGCTATTCATCTTCAATCTCATAATGCTCATGACATTTTAAGGGAAATATCCAGTCCTTGGACACTGAGGCTTGTTGCTGTAATGGGGACCAGATAGCTGTTTGAGCCTAATTCCTGGATCCTACAGCCAAACTCACATGAGACTTTGACCATTCTTTTTCATCCTATCAATCTGTAAGCATACTGCAATGTCTTAGAGGATTTCAAAGGAGATAGTACAGATTTTTAAAGTCCTAAAATGTTTACTAAATAAGAAGTAAGCTTTATCATTTATTAAAAATTTGAGAACAATGGCTGAAGGATTAAACTTTCCCTTTGTATTAGAATGACAGCTATAGGGTTGATCTTAATCTTTAATGTTACTTACTACCAAATCGTGTGTTCTTATAAAAATATTTTTCTTCATTTTCTTCAGAGCTGACAATCTAATTCACCTGTGAAAAGAGTTATATTATTAAGGCATACCCTTAGCTTAATATATTTGCTAATTATAATATAGATAAGTAAGGAGAAATGTATATAAAGGCAGAATTGTCTCTATAAATTAATGTAGAGAGTTAATAATTTAATGTTGTGAAGACATGCCGTATAATATTTAAAGAATGGAAATAAAACTCTTTTTAGCACATCAGTTGTGCAATATGAGAAAATATACTTAAGAAAAATAATCCATTGTAAATTAAAGAAAAAGTAATTATGCAAGCATTAAGTTTCTTAAATAAATGAATAGATGGGTAAGACAATCACTAGGAGTTAGGAAATGGTTAGGAAAAAATGTGTTCTATCATACATATTTTAGCTCAGTGATTTTTCTTTAGATATAACTTTTCAAATTCAAGATCATTTAATATTTGAACTTGGTAAATTAAATATTTTTTCCATGATATAAAGTTGTACCCAATTGACAGCTGTGGTATTGTACTTAATTTTCTTACCTATACCTACAGTCTATGAAAGCACATGAAAGGGTTCATTGTTTGTACACCCTAGACCAGCCAATCTGGAGGAAGTGTAGTCTTTGAAGTCTTCTTCTATCAACTTCATATTTATAAAATAGCCATAATTGTCATATCTACAAATATAACAAATGAAGTATTTAAAGTAAAAAAATAGCTGACTACCTACTTTGCATCAGAGATAAGTGGTTGTAAATATTTAATTCTTTTAAAATATTTCTTAAAATTTAGAGTATGTATAGATATTTACACATGGGTTGTCTAGTACATAGAGATTATTTTAGGTCCATAAATCATAACTGATTATCTACTATTTAATTTGTCTGGAGGATAAAACGTCATAGAGTCTGCTGTGTGGCTTTCTTATATTTCTAGAACAATGAATAATTATGAAGCTAGTCTTCTGTGACTCAATAAAAATTAGATTAGATTGCAGCAAGATTTCTTCCTCGTGTATAGTTTTATTGTTCAAGATAAATGCTCCTTTACATTGTATATATGTATTAAACTACCTAAAAATCAATGCTAACATTGTAAAGTTTTCAACCAAAATTTAATTTAGCAAAATAATGACCTCTAGCCTTATTTATGACAGTGAATTGTGATAAAATATTTTCAACATAGAAGGGCATACAAAATATAAAATGAAAAGTATACAACCCACATATAAAATAAAGTAATGTTATATCCACAAAACTCCAGAATCTGAAAAAATATATATTTAAACATTAATAATACTAACTCTAACTTCTACAAATGCTTTGGGAAGCTATCCAACAAACTTTGTAAACTTGATGATATTATTCTGAGATACAGAAATCTATTTGTAAGCATTGATATCCTAAATAAATTCAAGTTGTCATAAATGTTATAAGAAAATTGACCATAGCAAAAATAATTTTCAATAAGTGAATGAATACAAAAGTTGTAGTAGCTTTAAAACTGAGTGTGGGACTGTGGTGGTACACATCTTTAATCCCAGCACTTGGGAGACAGAGGCAGATGGATCTCTGTTAGCTGAAGGACAGAGTGTAAGTGAGTTCCAGGACAGCCAGGGCTATACAGAAAAACCTATTTTAGGAAAAAATAAATAAAGGATGGCTCTGAAAATTCTCACTAACAATATTGAATGCTTTTGAAACGTAGGGTCCATGAGGGTTGGAGTTCAATTCAATAAAAAAGTACAACCCTTTGGACTCATGTTCCAATTCTCAGTACCCACATATAAATCTGGGCATGTATTTACAATCCTAGTGGCTGGGGAGTGAGAGTCAAGGAGACCCCTGAAGCACATTGGCCCTCTAGCCTATGTAAATGGATGAATTCCAGATTCCTTGGAGACACTGTTCTCAAAATAAGATAAAAAGTAATTAAGAAAAACATGACATTAACTGGTGGTTGACACATGTTCACACACACACAATTGAAAAATACTGGGTCACAGACAGATTAAGGAATAGTAACCACATATAAAGTTTAAAACAATGCAAAGGATGTCATTTAGTATTTAAAATACACACTTGAGTAATGTTTGTGAGAATATATATGCTGTGGGACTATTCTCCTGTACTCTGTAAATATTTGTCACTGCAAATATTGGCTTATTAAAATGCTGATTGGCCAGTGCTAGGCAGACAGGAAATATAGGGGAGGCAATCAGAGAGGAGAATGCTGGGAATGGAAGAACAGAGATGCCTGCTAGACTTAGAGGAAGGAAGGTGTGAATGCTACACTGAGTATGGCTAAACATAAATAGAATAGTGGGTTAAATTAAGCATAATTGCTAGTCAGTAATATGTCTGAACAACTGGCCCAGTGTTTACTATAAAATTAAGCCTCTGAGTAAATTATTTTATAAGTGGCTGCGGGACTGTAGATCTGGACCTCTATGCTAGCTGGACTGAGAAACGTCTGACAATATATATGTTTTTGTATATGTTTATGTATACATTTACATGCTTGTGCAGTACACTGAATATATTAGATCTTTGCTCATTTCACAAATTTTTGGTATGATGTTTATGTTTTTGGCCACAGAAGATACTGTAGGGCAGCTTAATGAATCTTAACTTGGTTAATAATATCTCTAGGCATTTCTAGACTGTGGCTCTTCCATGTGCAACTATCATGTTATGTTTTATGGATTGTGTGTCTAAAGTGATTAGAACAAATTGAATGTTTTACGGATCGTGTATCTAAAGTGATTTTAACAAACTGAAAATGTTGAGGTAAACTGTCTCCGGGCACATCTGTACTCTGGAGCAAATCTGTCTTTGGTATCTTCTGGTATCAGTGTGTTCATTGTCATAATTCTATACATGTAAAATCTGTGTTGGCTGTTTTTGCTATTTATGCTTTTAGGGGCCAGCCACCCAGCTCCCAAATAAATCACACATAGAAGCTTGTTCTTAATTATAAATGTCTGTCCTTAGCTTGGCTTGTTGATAGCCATCTTTTTTTAAATTATCCCATCTATTTTTCCTCTGGGCTTTTTCCTTTTATTGCTTCTGTAATCGTACTTTCATTATTACTCTTTGGCTGGCTGTGTGGCTGGGTGGCTGGGTGGCTGGGTGGCTGGGTGGCTGGGTGGCTGGGTGGCTGGGTGG